>CM033719.1:70059499-70155341 GCA_019671005.1 Hibiscus mutabilis | reverse complement strand
GCTCTCAAATCATGATTGAATTGTTACACTTTCTACCGTTAACCCTTTTTATTTGATTTCATTTATTATAATCAGAATGTAATAATCAAAGTTTTATTTAAAAATAAATGTTTAATTTAAAATTATTTTGATTTGCGTGCTTATCTTATATTTTGCCAAAATAAAATTTTAATATTTTATTTCATCATTATTTTAAGACCGAACTGTCAACTTTCACTAAAAATATCTATAATTTAATTTCATAGGCATAACAGCAAGTCCACCCGTAATGATCACTACTTTAACAAAATGGCTTTAATAAGTTGAATTAAACAAGCCTGATTCCATGTCACCAGATTTTTTAACCCCAAACCACCTTCTAACTTAGTTGAACAAATAGTCTTCCGGCTTACACGAGCTCCTTTTGCTGGTTTATCCCTTTCAATTTCCATGTCAATAAAATCGCAGACAATTCTGATTAATCATCTGGCTCTTGGCATGATTAAATTTTTCTGTATGCATGGTAAATAGTTTAATATCGTTTAAGTAAGTTCCGAGTTTAAAATTTTGTGTACGTAAAAAAATTTAGCTAGAAAACTCACACACCAAAATTATATGTACAACTCGAATCGATCGAAATTATATGTATAACGACAATGAAAGACGTCAAAAAATATAAAAGACTTTAAAAAAAAATTGGAAATAATTGTATGAAGTTGTCAAAATTTTTTGACGACTTTTAAAATACTGTTTAAATACCTCTACTTCATGAAATAATTTCTTGTCATCTCTATTTCATAAAATAAAAAAAATCAAGATATCTGTGCAAAATACACACATTAAACATGTTAAAATTTTAACTATAAACATATACGATTCAATATATTATATTTGTATTTATCGTAGCTAATGTTTTTCAGTGTATCCCGTTTTGTTGAGCATCTTAAGCCAGGCGATAAAGATTAATAAAATTAAATTAAAATTATATTTGAGATTTAAAGCGTAATTTTTAAATTTAAACTCTGGCTAATGATTTTGATTAGCGCGAAGTAAAATGATTGTAATGTAAGCGGAAAAGTTGGATAAATGGTGCCTTCCGACCTAACTAAATTCACCTAAAATTTGAAAGCTCAACAAAACAATTTAATTTCTTTTAGTAATAAAATCAATTTTGTACGAGTTAAATAAAAAATATTTTATTTTAGTAGGATATGATATTATATCCCTTAAGCAAAGCTAGATGTTTGAATTATAACGTTATAAATAAAATAAATTGAGTCAAGAGAGGAACCCTATAATAAGCTTATACAACACTCGATCCAGAATAGTCAGTCAATGAATTAGATAACCATGATTATACAATAAAATCAATTTATACGAGTCAAGTCTCTTGAATAATGTAACTCTTGGATGAGTCTAATTGAAACTAAAAACCAATAACTATCAATAGCAACATATGGATGATATTAAATAAAAAAATTGTGCACTACTAGATTATATAATACAAAATTATGGTGGATCCAGAAATATATTTGAGGGTAGGCACAAATAAAATCATAAAATTTTAGGGTGGGCACAAGCCTTAAATATTATAAATAATTAAAGATTAATTTATAAAAATTAAAAAAATTAAAAACAAATATATAAATTTTGAAAAGTTCAGCGTCAGCACATAGTCACCTTACATCATACGTGAATCTGCCATTGATACAAAAGCAACAATCAAATCATAATATAAACTTTAATCTCACAAATATATGAATATAATGAAATTTATATAACATAAATTATTAACGTATCATAATTCTTATATTTTAGAAAGGTAAAACTTTAATACACAGCTGTGTAAAATTAATTTTACACAAATTTGTATATCTATATTATAAGAACTCGATTTCTAAATTCTTAACCATAACCTTAAAAACTAAACTCTAAACCTTAAATCCTATACACTAAATTCTAAACAATAACTTTAAATTTTAAACCATACAACTTAAACTCCTACACTAAAATCCTAACTCCTAAAACTAACAGACACGTATAAACTAAAGTTTACACAATCTGTTTATCAAAATTATTTTTCCATTTTAGAATGGATTGTGAATTGTGATGCAATCACACATATTAATCATGAAGAAATTCTTTCATTTGACCGCGTAAATGGGTTTCTGCTTCCGCTGCGACTTTAGAGCCTTAGGCTTAGGTTTAGTTGGACTCGACCTTGGGGGGTTGGGTCCTATAGGAAAGAAAGTTTCACATAAAAAAAAACTTCAAAATTAGCTCCAAATTTCTCTACTCTTCTTATATTTATAATTTATTTTTCAAATTTTAACTGCTCTATTTTTTATCCGGAAAACATGTTTTTATACACAAGAAAATAGAAAAGAACGCATAGGGCAATTTAGGCCCATATAAAAATGTCAAACAAGATGGTAAAAGATCCTAAAGGAAAACAACAAGAATCAAAGGTGGATTAACAATGCAGTGTATCTGGATCAACTCAGGGTCCACTAAGCGAAAAAATATTTGACAGTCGAATATAGACGAGTATTTCAAGGGGACGGGTTAATGTTAACAGTAGATGAAATACCATAAAAGTCATTAAAAATCAGAACCCTTTTCATTTGAGAAGCTATCGATGTAGCATGACACCCTTGAGAAAGACAATGGAGGTGGAACAAAACCTATAGACAGATGATGAAGAAACAAAAGAAAAACTGAAAGAAAAAAAAAACATACAAGAAAAAAAAAGAAAAAAAAAGAAAAAAGAGGATATCTCCTCTGCTGTTTCTTTCAATGTCGGAGGGAGGTGTACTTTTCCCACTGTTTATTGATGTCTTTAAAAATTTTTGTATATCAAAAAGACGAAAGCATATCGAATCTATCAAGATAAAAATAAAAAAGTATTTTTTAAAAATAAAGAAAGAAGAAAAGAATAAAGAAGTCAGACGACTTGCGACGAGGATTGTCAAAAAAAATTGAGTATGAGAAAATACAAAACAAGAAAAAAATGTTTCAAAATGAAAGAGTAAAGTTAAAATTTATAATTTAAGTCTAATTCTCAAAATACTGTATCAACAAATTTAAAACATTTTTAATGGTTAACGATTAAAAGTTAATTTTTAAATTTGAAAAATAAAAAATGCTTAAAAATAAAAGTAGAAAAAATAAATTACAAATGTATAAAATGTACTGAAACTAAAAACATATCTTTACTCAATAAAAAAAGATATCTACGTATTTAGTACTCCGCTTATTTTCATGTTAATGTTTTAGTATTTAACTTTTTTTGACGAAATAGTATTTAATGTTATATTTTATTTCTATTTTGGTACCTCACCGTTAAAAATATAATGACAGAATAACTGGGAGAGAGAAAATTATACGTGGCAGGCTGACACCCTATTTTTTTCTCTCCTAGTTAGCATGCTATGTCGACTAAAATCACAAAAAACACACGTGGCATGCTAATTAGGAGAGAGAAAATTACATGGCAGCTTGTCACGTGTGTTTTTCTATCTCCTAATCAACATACTTTTAATTTTCTAACGGCGAGTTAACAAAATAAAATTAAAACGTAACGTTAGATATTTTTTTATTAAAAAAAATAGGTTGAATACTAAAATAATAACGCTAGAATAAATAGAGTACTAAATATATAGTTATCCCTAAAAAAATCTGGAATATTGAATTTCTATTGTGTTCGGACGCAAGGACAATTAAGTAAATACGATGCGTATCGGCAAGTCAGAAAATCACATTTCCACAGTAACACATCAATCAGACAATCGTTGCCTATCCGGCTATCCCCGAACCATCGCGGCAGATTACCAATGCAACATAACACGAAGCAAAAAAAAGGGAAAACCTGAGCAAAAATCCGAATAAACAACCAAAGTAACGGTTGCAAACAAGGTTTTGAAATGGAAGAGAACAGGGAATTGACGGCGTCAAAGTACGATGACATGGACGCTAAATGGGATGCCTGCATCGATCTCTCTCTCCGCCGCTTCGTTTACTCTTCCTTGGCCGGCGCTTTCGGTGGCCTCATTTTCTTCAGTTAGTCCCTCATTCCCTAATTCTATCATTTTTTCTGCGTTTAAGATATTGTTTTCGATTTCCCCAATTGCATCGCACTTAATGACTACAGTTTAGTGTTATTAAGCTAAGATGATTAAAAATTATGGATCGCAGATTGGCCTAATTGGTTATAGAATTTTTGTTTTCTGATTTTTCAAGTTCCTTGTAATTGTTTCATTAGATTCTAATTATTTATCTTTCAAATCTGTTTGGCACTAGGCAGCATTCGCTTTTCAAATTTTACAAGCGCATGTTCCACATCATAGATTTATATGCAAATGTTATGCATATAGATGTATTTGATATAGGTAAGATTTAAATAACAATCAGTGGACATGTTTTGGATACATTGTTTTCTGTTGTGCTCGAGAACGTAATGAGTCAACTGCAACAAATATTGACAGCAAAGAGAGCTGTAACTGAAAAATAGCCGCCGTATTATTGCGTTGTGGCTTCTATTTAAATCTGTGCTGTATTCTTTAGTATCCATTTAGTTGGCAACGTTTGAGATCAAGTGGTTTTTTTAAGGAGTAAAGTTTGAGCGGCCATACCATATCGAATGAAGCTCTTATCCTAAGACATTCGAGCAACCTTGCATCTCTTCGTGTTGGTTTTGATTTTCCTTATATTCCAATACCAGAACTAGCTCCTTTTTTCTATTGTTGTAGAATTTAGATTGCCTAGAGTTGATTAAGAACTTGGTTACTGCTTTGATTTGTAGAGAGGGAAGAAGGGAAAGGAATGGTTTTTAGTTGTATGCCTCACAACCAACTTCAATCATTGAGTTGAAACTTTTTATCGTTTCTTCCAAGCAAAGCCTGCCTAACAGTTAAAGCGATTATGCATTTAACCTTTTACTAGATGTTCATCTAGGCTGAAGACAAAGTAAACTGAGTTTGCTTGAGTTTCCTTGTAGCAGTTGTATGTCCAAGCATTGTTGCTACTGTGCCTTTCCATTTTTGTGCTTTCTCCTTTGCATGTCTTCCTTGATCCTTCCTTGAATTTATAACTTTGATTTGTCATGCCAGGGAGTCCAGTGACTCGATGGGCATCTGTAGCTTTTGGTGCTGGGGTTGGAATTGGATCTGCATACACAGATTGTTCCAGTATTTTTGGTGGATATTCTCCAAAGTTGGCTCCTCCTAAGCTTGACGATGCTCCTGCACCCAAGGTTGGTCTAATGTGTTATGAACTATGGGTTTAATCTTGTTGACTCTTCCTTTTCTAGGTTGCACATTCACGTTTTAATTGTTTAGTGGTAATCCTTTGTCTATATAAATATTAGAATTTTCTTCAACCTATCAGCAATTATCTCAAGGTGTCCAATCAGTATATGCATTAGCACCAGTGGAACCATTCTGGGTTATGTTATAAATGCCCGATATCCAGTTATGTGATCATCAACTTCAACATTCACCCAACCAACTCTATCAGAGCCATATAGGATTCATCGATTGGAATAAAAAAATGGTGATGATGGGTGAACTTTTTTTCTTGAGATAATTTCTTATAACAATAACTAGATTTAAAAGAAAAAATGGAAAGAAAAAGAAAAGAAAATAAATATTGTATAAAGTGAAACTGTGATACTGATGAAAATCAAGGATGCTTGTCAATTTCGCTTGTCCAAAGTAGATGATGTTGTCAATTTTTCTGACACTTTTAGTTACAGTTGATTAAGTTTCAACTATCTAAAAACCCAGCATGTCAAGAATGCTTCTAAAATTGGTTTATTTCGATGGTATTCTACTTTTTATATGCTTCAAGAATCTCTATAAGAAGTTAATATAGTTCTCTTTCTGTTTCCAGGATCAAGAGGAGTGGGTTGATGTATTTGAAGTTCCTCTAGTTGACAGGTTTAAATTCAGAATTTCATAAGCTGATAACTGTTTAGTCTTTTCCCTGGGAGCGTCTTCTGAATATGTTGGTGGGCAAACAATTAACTTGATGCACCAAAAGTTTGTTACGAGTCCTGTTATCTTTTATCCTGTAATTCTATCATGAGTATACACAATTTGAAGCGGAAAATGAAACAACTCCTGTCCATGATTATTGTTTGTAGTTTGCACTTGATTTTCTGCTGAGTGTTGATATCAGGAGTGTCTTTTCAGATGCTTCATGACATAGGGAAGTTAAGGATGCATGCATAGGTCATATTTTCTCTTATCTTTACTTTGTTTCTTCAATTATATGAGGGGCCAGTCACGGCTTTGGATAGACTGAGTAATTGCATTTTTGACCCGGGTACAATATAAAAGTTCATAGACATTAGCTTATGTAAAAAACTCTTGGGGGAAGAGGGGAAATGCATTGTGTTTCTTTCCGTCATCAAAGTTCTCAAAAGTTCTACATTACCGGCCTCCTGCTCTTGAGTGGCTTGTATACGTTATTAAGCTCTGTCCTACTCTAGCTAGATTTTGAGATTCAGTTGGAGTTTCTTGAAATCATAACCAAGTTCGTTGCCCATTTCGTTATTTTTCTCGTTGTAGGCATGTTCACCAAGTATTTGTCGAAGGGGTGTCCAAAGTGCGTACATGTTCTGCACGAATGTAGTGTGTTCGTGTTGTTAAACCCTTTACAAGCTAGCTTTTGATCTTAGGTTTGAAAGGTTTGAAAGGATTATGGACGAATGCAATTACCCGTCAAAAAACCACATTGCACAAATTGCAAATGAGATGAAAAAGGACGTTAGTTTATATACATTAAGGAGCATATACATCCTCGAGAACAAATTGCTTGTTCAGAGTATTGCAAGAAAGAAGCACAGGTTCCACCTCAAACAACCTACAAGATAACCATAAACACATGCATTCAGCTGTTTACAACTAGGCTGTCATGTAGCCAATTCCTCATTAACGTAAACGCCTGCTCCGCATCTTCGTCCTCTTCCAGAGATCCGGGTCGATGGGCAAAGGCATGACCTCTTCCTTTGAAGATTACAACCTTGGACCCGTTGCCGATGATCTTCACGAACTCGCTTAGAACACTAACTGGACAGAGCGGGTCACTGTCTCCTGAAATGAACAAGACTGGCACCTTTATTTTAGATGCCGCTGCTGCGTCCATCCTGGTGCCATAAAATGAGACAGCGGTGCTAAAACAATCACCCTGGTCTGCGGCTAAAACATCTATCACTCGCCCGCCTCCGAAGCAGAATCCGAGGATACCAAGTTTATTTGAAATTCCAGCGGCTGTAAACTCATCAACCATCCATTTTGTTGAGGTCGCAATGTCATTTGCAACCCTCTGAGGGTCTTGGCTAGCCAGCCATTGTTCGAACATAGTTTTCGGCCGGCTCTTCGCCCAGGGATCACCATAAAACAAGTCGGGGACAAGGACACTGCAATTCACAAGTTCACAGCAAGATAATGGAAAAGAAAAGGGTTGCTAAGCAGAAGAAAAAGAATCATACTTGTAACCATGGCAGGCAACTTGGTATGCAAAATCTCTTGTGGCTGAATCTTGAAACCCAAAGATATCTGATAAAAGCAAAACACCTGCTCCATTATTGTTCTTCACTGCCTTGAAGAGATAAGCTTGGATATTGTCATCTCCTTCCCCAATCGAAAGCTCAACCCCATTGACTAATTCACATGCTTCATCTTCCACTTCCACTGCACTACACCTTACTCTTTCAGCTCTGTTCTTTCCTAGTGATATTTGCTGATTTAAATTGCATTTTCTCTGAACACAAACTGAAACTTTAAAGTTAGAATTTCCAGACATCTTTATACGATCAGTGACAAAAGTTTGATACAATTATAAGAGTTGAAAAGGATAAATGAACCGTACAAAAGTTGAGAGGGAGCGGAAGTGGTGATGATGGGTTTGGCGGGGGCGGAGGAAAACCTCTTCTTGCGGTGCAAAGGGAGGCGGAGAGCAGGGTGGTGGTGGTGGAAGCCAGCCCCATATCTTGTGTTTCTTCCGACAGATGAGATATTTTGTAATTGTGGACAAGATGTGTTCAAATATCAATCAAAGGATCATTTCTCCTTTGAGATAAAAGATATTTCTATACTTTATTAAATAATTCGGATTGAAATATTTGTTTATTATAGGCAGATTCTACTCTTAACAAATTCTATAATAGGCAGATTTGTTTATTATGGCTCTCCCCACCCCTGGGGTTTTGAAGTTCTAACTGCTATGGGGTTGTGACCCAACAAAATTTCTATTTTTTATGCAAGTATGGAGGCCCATTGGTTACATGATGGGCTATGTCTTCTCCAACTCCTATCCAAGACCATAAGCTTAAGGCCCAATTTTTTATTGCTATCAAGGTCACCAATGCCCGTTTGTCTCTTATTTTCATGTTAAACGATTATCAGTTTGGTTCTCAAAATCTGTTTGTCCATCATTTTTAACGTTTAAACAGGCGTTTGGTAACATCTGAAAAATCCAGTTTATGGCTAACATACGTTTGCCCCCAATATTAGTTTGTAACACCAATGGAAAAGGAAGCCTCAAAGCAACACTGATCATTTCCTTGAACCAATTATCTTTTGTAGTTTGGGCGGTTGGGTTTTTTCTTGCAGACAGAAGACTAGTGTTGTTGACATTGAGGCAAACAGTTAATACTTTTGTTGACCTTGGTTCCGGCCCCGAAAAGCTGTCGTATTTTGGAAAACATTTAACAACTTTGTTGACCTTTGGGGATGGTTTAAATTTGGTATTTGAGATTTATGTTATCTGGACTTTGGGTGAGTGAAGGAAAATTTAAAAAGCTAATGTGAAGAATAAATATCAAGCATACAATTTGATACAATGTTTATTATTCATACTCATTTTTGCAATTACACCTATGAATTAGAGTATATTAAGTGTTTAAACATGTTTTATTTTATATTCTTCTATGTATTGTATCGACAATAATATCAATCGAACTAAACTCAATTGACATATTACAATCTTATTTAAAAATATGTATACATCTTTGGGTTTATTTAAAAAAATAAAATTTTATATGGAACTCTGAGTGGTCCCAGTGGTAAAGTATTTTTTTTCCTCCTAGGTGATCTAAGTTCGAGTAGTTTATTATGCACGATGTGTGCATCTTTTCAAAAGATTTAAAAGTAAATAATAAATATTACCATGTAATCACATCATAATATTAAAAAATTTCTTGGTTGATGGTCGTTTGCTGATATAATCAGTCTGAATAGCAGAGCAATCTGCCTATAATTTGGTTCACTCACCACCTCCTTTTCACCCCGTAAACGTCCTTTAGACTTTTGTATGAAATTTTAGTAGAATAGTTCTCATTATTCTCCTTTCTAGATATGTTGTATTTTTTTATTTTTTCTATAATTTTTAATAAAATTTAGTTGTTATTGTAAAAAACCAAAAAGATGCAACATGTTTAAACACAATTAATGTAATCTTATCTTCTCGTTTATAATGTAGGTTATATTTATATTTATACTTACTAGCATAAATAAACATAAAACATAATGTGTATATATAATGTAGTTAAAATCAAGAGTAAATTAAAAAGAATTGCAAACAGAGATTTGCTTTGTGTGTTCCAAAGAAGATTAAGACTAGTCTAGCCTAAGAATCAACAGTAAGCTTACGACAATATGGAATGGAAAGCTTACAGTTACAGGGTTCGAGAGGAGGCAGTCGGGTGGGCGGGTTGAAATACAGATTCGAGTGGATTAAGTTAAAACCCCATCAGTAGCTTGCAAGCTTCGAATATTTTGGAGCCCCTCTTTTTCCTGGATTTGATTTCAAAATTATGAGATTCATCGACCGCGATCGGATCAGCATCATCGAGATGATGAAATATTTTGTAATATCCACCCCTACCCGTGGAAACGCAATAAGAAGAAGAAGACGATGTGGATCTGGATCTCCTCATGGAGAACGCCCTTTTCACGGCGTTCTCGAGTGCGGAGCTCTGTTTCTCGGCTCGGAGGGCGACGGTGGACGCAGTCGAAACCGAACGGCAGTATCACCCCGAATGTCTCCCCTTCTTCTGATGATTCAAGAGGTCGACTGGCGTATAGCTTTGGAAACTCCATCGCTGCTCTGTCTTGTTTCATGCTTGTTTGGTGGCCGGAATTTGACGAGTTGGTTGTTGTTGTTCATGCATTTGCCTCAGATCACTGAGAAATGGAAACTGGGGACTTGATTTTGTAGCGGGTTGGTTAGGCCACCAAAGAATCAATGTGTCTGCGCTAATTTATTGCTTTCAGACATGGATATATATATATATATTTTTTGCTTAAATGAAAAAAAAAATCAGTTATACCCTTAAATAGTTATAAATAAATTTAAACGAGTTTAATTTTAATATAAATATTAATAACAGATCTAATATTTAAAAAATAATTATAAATATTTTTATGTTTATAAATTTGTGTACCATGTTAATTAATAATTTTAAATAAAGTACTTTAGTGTTAACGAGGGTATACAAGTGTATTGGGAGAAGGAAAAATGACTAAATTAATCTCTCTCTATATATATTAAAATATGAATAGTTAAATTTATTAAATTATTTTGAATTATGACTAAATTGATAGTATATATAAGTTTTGAAGACTCAAATTATCATTATACCAAATCTTGTTAGATGTCCGTTTGTATTTTCATGAAGGAGTGACTTAGTCAAAACTAGAACTTTAATTGAATGACCCAATTATAATTTCTAATAATTGAGTGATTTAATATTAATTTTACCAATAATTAAGTGATCTCTAATATAGTTTGCCCATAAAAATGTAGTATGAAAATACGAAATAAATATTTTAAAAGTAATTATTATATTGAAACACAAACGTATAAGAGTATAATTCCGTGCACTAGTCACTAGTGTATGAAAAAAAATACGTTCAAATTTTACCATGTATTTTTTATTAAGCGGAGAAATAATTATATTCTAAATGTAGATGTTGAAATTTAACCTATAAATAATAAGATAAGATGTGCATTTTTTTACCACTAGGCCAATTTCTAATTGCAGAATTTTTATGAATTTTTTCTAATCTATATTTTAATTTTTTAAAAAGAAAAAATATTTTATGCACTAGTAGTAGAATTTTTTTGTATAAATGTTTGATTTTTAGGGTTTAGAGACTATGGTTTAGTGTATCTGATTATGTTTTAATGTTTGAACTCTAAAGTTTAGGGTTTAAAATTTATAGTTTAGGATTTAGAATCTTTAAAAGGGATACGTGATAACATTAAAAGTCTATTTGTGAAAAAAAAATTATATAACAATGTATCAAATAACCAACGTGGTTTGATCCGAGTGGAAAGCAACTTGATATCGTTTAAGCAGACTTCGAGTTCGAGGCCTTGTGTATGTAAAAAATCTTCGTCGTGAGGTTCATCCATCACTATCAGGTGTGTGACACATGTCGGTCCGAATTAGTCAAAACTAAGCTTTGAAAAATAAAAAAAACAACAAAAAAATAATTACTCTTTTAAAAATTGTATATTTGAACACATTTAAATATGTATTATTCATATTAAAAATATATATGTATTATTTCTCCAATCTAAGAAGTTAAAAGACCATTTAAGCATTTATTTTTCCCCGTGTGTGGGGTAGATTCTTAACTCGTAAGCAAGCATAACAAGACCATGTTTCTTTAAATTATAAATTACATTCGAGAATGAATGTATGTATTCAAATTATGATACATTATAAGAAAATAATATAGTTTTTCGTGGAATATATTAAAAATACTAATAATATTAATAAATAAATTTAAATATTAGAAAAAAAAAGTTCAATACTAGTAGTATAGTAATATATAAGATTATCTGTTGCAGACGCTTATCTCTAAGAACAAGTATCCTCTCTCTCTCTCTCTCTATATATATATTATTTAAAGCAACATTGAATTCTCCTCTCTTATTTGTTCTTTTCGAGCTTCGTGTTTCTCCGGTAAGTTGTTAATAATCTTATTCTACTCTTTTGATTCCATGTTTCTTTATATTCCTTCTTCTGCTCTGTTATTGGATTGAAGTCGGAAATTGAACGACAAAAACACCCTTACAAGTATCCAGATTCTTTTGGTTTGCTTTTAAATTTGTTAGAGCTCGGTCCTTTACTGATGATTAAAATTTGATGCTGTTTGGTTTCTTGGAATGACGTCGGGAATTAGAAAACAACAGCACCTTGAAACTTTCCGGATTCTCTGGGTTAGTTTGACTAGATGATCAATTTGGACCTTTGAGAATCTGAAGATTAAATCTTTTCTAGGTCACTCAAAAATTAAATCTCTGAATCGCAGTGCCATGTCAGCAAAAAAATCTTGATTTGCTCAATCCTTAAAAGGTTTAGTCCCAAATTGAGCGGGATAGATTTCAAATTAGTTGAACTCGATCGTTTACTGATGATCACATTATTTAGTTTTCGTAAAATTGCATTTTCATAGCTGTGGTGACTTTTATTGCATATGGTTTTCATTTTTTGGTGAAATTTGAATCTGTCGTTGGTATTTAGAAGAAAAAAAATAGCGATTCTACTGAGGTTTAAGCCACGTGATAAGATTTGAGGAGATTGTTTAATCTGGTTGACTGTAATAATTGATTTTAAAGTTGAATTTAGGCGTTTTAATATGAGTGGGATAATCAAGTTAGTTCTATCATTACTAGAACTCCATGAACGGCTTTTCTTAAGTTACAAATATTATTATATTTTCTCTTTGTTTATTTTTAATTGGTTGGAGACTTAGAGTTGACTCACTTTCAATTGTTGGGGAAATGGTTGAATAGTGATTTTGGTTCATATATTATTGTAAACTTCAACACTAGAGAAAGAACGGATTTTATTGACAGATGAGATGAATTTTTGTAATTGCAGGTAATCGTATATGATGGGTGGAAGTGCAATAGATGATGATTGGGAGTTCACCTCGCCTTCTAACGGTATTAGGACTGTGGTTCTAGTTGGACGTACCGGCAATGGGAAAAGTGCAACAGGCAATAGCATTCTTGAAAAAAAAGCCTTCAAATCAAGGGCTAGCTCATCTGGGGTTACTAGTACTTGTGAATTGCAGAAAACAGTGCTCAAAGATGGACAGATTTTGAATGTCATTGATACTCCTGGTACGGTGTCTTCTGTCGTTGTATCTATTATATTTGATGGTAGTATCATTAACTGGGTCACGGAAAAGGTTATTCTTTCCTCGGCTATCAATGCATTAACTATTAGGACTAATTTAACATGTCATTGCAGGGTTGTTTGATTTCTCAGCTGGATCTGAATTCATTGGAAAAGAAATTGTCAAATGTATTGATCTTGCCAAGGATGGAATCCATGCAGTTCTCGTTGTTTTCTCGGTTAGGACCCGTTTTTCGCAGGAAGAGGAAGCTGCATTGCATAGTTTGCAGACTTTGTTTGGAAGTAAAATTGTTAACTACATGATTGTATTGTTTACTGGTGGGGATGAGGTGGAAGAAAACGAGGAAACATTGGAAGATTATTTGGGCCGTGAGTGTCCGCAGCCATTAAAGGTTTCTTCCTAAACCAAATGCAACTCGAATTTTCATTTTTGTCTGACTTTGTTGTAATCAGTTCACTTATCTGTTGAGATCTGAAGGTTACTATACTGATGAGGTGATGGTATAAAGAAAAAATGTGTTCTAATAGGTTTAATATAATCTTTTTCATGAAAGTGATTTAGACATAGTTATACGATTATTTTATATTATGTATCATGTATGCCTGTTGGGATTAGTGATCAAATCATTGGTGCTTGTGTTGGATGGCATGAACTTTATGATCAGCTATTTTTATCTTTGTTCAAGTGCTGCTAGATGCACGGTTGGTTTGATTTAAGAAAATATTGAGTTCTGGTGTAATCTCCCTGTAAGCATTTATGTTCTTTGTTCCTTTTTTTTTCTGTACAAAATCTATAAATTTTGTTCATTTTTGTCTCCGCTTTCTATTTAAAGTTCATTTGGACATTTTTTTGTGTGTACTCTGTTTCCTTGAGCATCAAGATAATGCTTAAAAATCGATGAATGTAACTATGATCGATATTTTTTTGATGCTCTGAAATTGGAGGGGAATGGAGATGCTTGGGTGGCATAGAATTTTAGGCTTTGGGTGAAGCATATCTCTTTCATGCATTGAATGTCTGAATAATCTTTACCAATTCACGTATTGATACATATAATCCGATCTTAGGCTACTATTGTTTTTTACTTGGTGTATTTTAACCGAAGCAGTGTTGGTGTGCAATAACAACATATACTTATTTTTTCTGTTACTTTAAATTAATCAGGACGTTCTAGGTCTTTGTGAAAACCGGCTTATACTTTTTGACAACAAGACTAAGGATGAAACCAAGAGAGTGAAACAAGTTCAGGATCTTCTCTCACTTGTGAACATGGTCATAGAGCAGAACGGAGGGAGACCATATACTGATGAGTTGTTTGCGGAGCTGAAGGTTAAGTCTTTACTTTCTTTTTCAGTTTGTTGTGATTTTAGCGTAAACAATTACCATATCTATATCTATTGCTCAGAAAGGGGCAACTAAACTCCGTGATCAACAAGAAGTGGTTGCTGCTCTAAAGGGATACTCCAAGAAAGAAATATCAGAGTTCCAGGAGCAGATTGAAAGATCATATGAAGAGCAGCTTATGCGAATTACTGAAATGGTAACCTTAGTATCTTATTATATTTGACGATGATGTTATTTCTGTTTTCATCTCAGATTTTGAAGATCATTTCCCCCCTTGACCATATTTTAGAGATCTTTTTTAATGCATATAGTTCAATCAGAATAAGAATTTTCCCATGGTTGCAACCCAGACCATGAATAAAACCTGATGAGATAACATTGCATGCCTTCACAAACTTAAACTTTGGTACTATTGCCTTTTTTATATCCAAAAACGTAACCATATAGCCTTTTGAATCCTACACCATATTTTCCCATATACCTCTTGAAATTATCCATCATGTCTTAGTTGGCAATCTCTTGAGTCTTGGTATACTCAAAGCAACATAGTTTAGACAACAAATGTAGTTTACTCTTCTACCGTGTTATGTTTGTATATTTGTCATGTTTAAGGTATTTTATATTGAGATGTTCATGTTATGTTTCCGTGTGCTGTGTTGTGTTTTAGTTATCTTTTCTATATCGTGTCTAAAATCGCGTACTAACTTGTATCAATTACCAAGTACCTTTGTTGCTTCACGTGCTTTTACTTGTTGCTTAATTCTCATATCTAAGCAGTGATATGTCCTTTGCACAGTCTTTGTGTCTAACGAATGATGGTGTTGTATAGGTTGAGTCAAAGCTGAAGGAGACGACCGCCAGGCTTGAGCAGAAGTTAGCAGAGGAGCAGGCGGCGAGGCTGAAGGCAGAAGAGATGGCGCAGTTAGCTCAAATGAAATCAAATGATGAAATTCTGAAGCTCCGAGAGAATCTAGAAAGAGCACAGAAAGAGACGGAAGAGCTCCGCAGGCAAGCTGCTCGCTGCAACATCCTCTGACGTAGCCACTGTCATGACACCGAGAAAATGTCTCTTTTGCTAAGATTTTCGATCTTTTTAAAGTTGCTATAATTTTTAAACCGTGTCTCTGTAAATATTGAAGTGTTTTAGAGATTTCAACGCTGGTTTTATTGTTATCTAATCCATCATTTAAGGATACAAGTATGGTGGAGAATGATTCGAAAACAAAAAGTTTTCCACAAAACGATCAGTTGTTAGAGGTCTTTTCGGGCGAAAGGTTCCCGTGTAGAAGAGAGGAGAATGAGTTGGAAAGTATCGAACATGAAAACAAAGTGGAAAGAATACTGGAGATTGGCTTTAGGGCATGCTCAGATGCTTAAGTCAACAAACAACAAAAAGGTTTTAGGTTATAAGATTGCAGGAGAAAGCTGATACAAAGGGGTTCCATACATGGTTTTAGACTTTTAGTTTTCTTTTGATAGAAGTTTTAATAGAAGTAAATCTAACGAGAGGTCCAGTAAAAAAGGAAAATTATATTTATTTTTAAAAATTTGAATTTAAAGTTCGAACAGCTTTGTTTGTAAGGTGTGTATTATTACAATATTAACAAAAAATATAAAGTTTTTTTAAAATATGCATTATTTTATTTCATACTATGTACATGTCATGTCACTTTGTTGATATGGAAATGGTAGACACGTGGAATGTTTCTATTGGTTGGTTGTGCCATCTGTTTTTGTGTTTGACTAATAACTATTAATAGGAAAAATATTATATGGACTTGTCCGACAACTTCATACATAATTTTGCCAAACAATAACCATCCACTTCAACCTTATTTCTTTATGTTATCATTTTCTAAGGATTAATCTTTATTTTTCTTTATATAAACATAAAGTTTGAGGTTATCTAGAAGTTAATTTTGAGTAATTGATCGTATGAAGAAAAAAGATGAAGTAAATAATTTTACTGGTTAAAACCATAAATAACGTGCTGAAGAGATTCAATGAATAATTTTTCTTTTAGGTATGTAATTTTTTTACGACGTATTATCATAAAGAACCCAATTAAGTTTATAATCAAGTCACATTAAAATTTTAAGGGATGTAAAGCTCTTCTAATAATTCTTTCAATTCATGAAACTCGAACTAAAGATTTTTATTTAAAAAAACATTAAATTATTTGTCGTGCGATCTAACTGATATGAATAATCCACAAACTAAAAGATATTATTATATGAATAAAGTACTCCACTACTCCTAAACTAAAATTTTTTAGGGAATATTTCCTTAGAAAAATCTATGGACGTTTGAACAGTGCTTATGCAATTCATCATGTTTTTTTTATGAGTTCCCTTAAAAACATGTATGGAGAAAAAGTCTCGTTCGGAAGACATGACGTGTCAAAACGAAATAAAAAAAAATCTTCTAAGAAATTCGTCGGGTAAGTAAGAAGAATTTTATGATCATTGTTAAAAAATTATAGTAGGTCTCAATTTTTTTTTCTGGAGTATTTTGATTCCCTATTTTTTAAGATATTTCCCAAAAGATTCCCATAAACAGAGTCATGGAGAATTAATTGTTTAAAGCTAAAAGCAGTCTTCTTGACAAGCAACATTAAAGCTTTAATAGTATCCATTCATATTCCTTTAAAAAAAGTTTTACCATCGAATTTGGAACCAAAACTTTGCATCACAATAATAAAGCAATACATCCACGTGGAAGCTCTGGAGAGAATATCCAAGTGTCGAATAATTAAAACCAATGGTATTTAAAAACCTATTTGATTTGACAAGATTCTTGGTCTTTGCAGTTAGGGTGGAGCTGAAATATAGTTATTAAAATAGTAAAAATTTATGTAAGACTGATTAATAATTTAAGTGGAATTGAATGTTTTATTAATTGGGTGCACCGGCAGGTTGCCTTCTGCAAGCGCCGAGTTAGCCTCCTTAAGAAGGCTAAGGAGCTCTCCGTGCTCTGCGATGCTGAAATTGGACTTGTCATTTTCTCCGCTCATGGGAAGCTCTATGAACTCGCCACAAAAGGGTCTCTTCATCTCTCCCTTTACATTTTCATTTGTTGCTAAACTGTACCTATTACCCCATATATGGAGTCAGAAAATTTAAGTTACGGTGTTATAATTTTAGATGTTAACTCATATTTTATTAAAAGTTTTTCAAATATCACATGACTACACAAGTGTATATATATGTTATACAAAATAAAAGAATAGATGCATGGACATGCATATATATATAACTAATCTTTTTATTTTATTTTTTTGGTAAGTACCATGCAAGAGCTTATTGAGAGGTACGACAAGTACACCGGTGGACCTCAGCTGCCTGATGAACCCATGGTGGAACCTATGGTAAGTCATATACGTTTTGTATATGCATATATTTCTTTTCAAAGTTTTACGTAGAAACTACAATCAAATAGCATATCGGTGAAAGAATAAGCCGATGGAATCATCAAAGCTGAACATGTAAAGTTTCGAACACCTCCTGTTATTTGTCGCTTTTCCATTGATATGAGACACTCTATGTAGTTTATGTTGATTTGAGATTACTAATAATATAAATTTATTGTTAAACCTTGCAATTTTATGATTAAAAAGTGAGTGATATAAAGTTTATTTGAGAATGGAATGAAAAACAAGCAGGATGCGATAAAAGAGATCGGCATGCTGAAGCAGGAGATCGAAATTCTTCAGAAAGATGTCAGGTAGACTTTGATTTATTTCAGAAAGTTTGGCATGCTTAATTATCAAGCTCATGCTTGTGCTTGCTCATAACCTATAAAAATTCACAGAAGTCACCTAGAAGTTAATTCTTTAACATTTGCAACACCAAAACGTTGCGTTTTGAAACATTTTATTTCTGAAATTAACCTGATATTTTAGCCTTCTTCTTTCCTTTTATAGACATCCTTCTCCATCATCGTTCAACCATTGTCGGCTGTCACCCATTTATCTTTTGAGTTTTTTCTTTTTTGAAATACCCTCGAAATCAGTAAAACCAAACTAAAGTTTTGACCTTATCTTGGTTTAGCCTATAACATCTACCTTCTAATCAACGTGAAACCAAGATATATTGCCTTTTTCCTTCTTATCGACCTTGCCATCATTTGGATTTGAAAGAAAATATTATGATGTTGGTGAATCAAAGGAAATCCAAAATTTTAAATACATTCTTGTTTTTTTTATAAGTATTTACATATAACTATTGACTGACAAAAGTTTTTTCTTTTTCATTTTTTCTTTTTACAGATTGGGGAGAATATCAGCAACACTACTGACTTGACTAATATGGTGCACCCACTAACCATAGCAAATAGTAATATATTTTAAGTTTAGAATACTATGTATTATAAGTTATTTGTACTGTATAAAAGTGAATAGTCAAGTGTTCTTGTGTTGAATAAAGTGTGTAAGGGGGTTGATATTTGATATATTTTGAAAACCATTGGGTTTCTTTTAGTTTTAACTTTCATTATAAAGCTTGATTCCAAGGCATAATATAAATCTAAGCCTTAAAACATTACATAGAGTCTATGCATGCATTATAATCATTATCCACATGTTAAGATTCTTAATGGTTGTAATTGTTGATATAGAGTGAAACCACAAATTGCACAAAATGGATAAGCAGTTACATGTAGTCGGGGTTGCACTCAATATGGTCGAAACTTCCGAGCAGCCCTCATCTGTTGAATCCGCTTTTTGTCTTGCTCGAATTTGCTTTGGAGTGTCAAAAGTTCTGCAAGGAGAAAAGAGGTTATGTAAACCCTTTATGGGTAAAAAGAATGAAAAAGGAAAAATAAAAGACCCACTTCTACAAGCTACCAAACATACACATGTAACAAGAACACTCCTTACATCATAGACATTGCCGAATGCAGAACATCGAAGAGGTCATTTTGAGGGATCTGGATCCCCTTCATTATTATTCGGATTTAAGCAAGTGTCGGATATGGTATAAATCCAACACAGGTATGCTTAATTTTTTCCATGATTTTGGAAGGGCTTTCGTGGGTCAAATCCCTATTACAAAAGTCTGAATATGTGCTGGATACAAGTATTCCAAGCAAAATGAATTATGGAGAAACATAGCCTGCCGGTTCGCAGCACACATAATTTTGAACAACTATACTACATACAATTTATTAATGCGGAGAAGAGAGGTGTAAAATTATGTGCAATGAGAAGAAGCTAATCCTAACATCTACATCCTACAACATAATTAATCACAACTTAACTGAAAACCCCCAGAAAATATCCAGAATAAACTTGATAGTGACACCTTGGTATAAAAAAGGGGAAAACACCAAAATTAATATCATGCATACCATTCCTCTGGGCTTCTCTTTTCTGAAAGCGGTAGAAATCAGAGACCTCTTTGCTATTCTTCTTAGCTAATTTGTCCTCCACAGCAGCCTGGGAAACAGACCCTATTGTAGTTCCGCTTTCAGAGTCTGTGGTCTTTTTCCTTCCTTTATGATGTTCGACAAGTACCCATCCCCCTTCCGTAAGACGTGCCTCTTTTTCTTTCCTTTCCTATATCACCATAATGACCAAAATAATAAATAACAAGAAAAAACATATTTCTAACAATGTGTAAAGGCAAAAGTTCATAAATAACAGCATATATAAATTAATATTGTCAAGGGTGGAAGGTGCAATATAGGCATTAAATCCTTATATTCCACGTGGAGCAAGGATGCTCAGCTACCTGTGTGAGAGAACATGTGGAATAAGCTAAAAATATATAATTATGTAAATCCTATGAAGCATGCAAAATTTCCTTCTCCTGTTGGCATTGCATGATTGTCTAATAGTCTCTTGAATTTGTCATTGAATATTCAAACATTGAGAAGTAGAGAGTTTAATGTTGTCTCCCTATACAACCTTTTTCCCTCTTTTTATCTATTGTCTTATAAAAGGGCTTGAGGCGCGTTTTTGTTGTGTAATGTTAAGGTAAACTCCTTGACAAAACTGGTAAAGCTATGATTCAACATGCGGTACCAAGAAGAAAAATACCTGTTCAAGTTTTTCCTCGTACGCAGTTATAAACTCGTCAATCCTTTGTTGCAATACTTTCAAGCCAGGCCTACTTTGGTGGTAGTCTGTAAGCCATTCTGCAGTTAAAGAAAACTTGCCTATCAACCGTCTATAAAACGATAAACTCGTCTATCAACTGATAACCAGAATCCAGATAAGAAAAGGCATGCTAACATCAACTAAAAAAATCTGGCTTTAGCTACAAGATTAACAATTGGAATATTGCCTACCACGACGCATATCCTAAACGAAGATGGAAATAACTAATAAGATTTAAACTAATAAGTTTCAATGCAAAATTCAGAATATTAACAATACCCCTTTGGAAGTTCATCTCTACTGCAATACCAAAAGCTTAAAATATTTAAAGAAAAGTCACCAGTTTCATACTTTTCATTCCTTTTGAACAGTCATCATCTCCGGAAGGTATTTCATAAACTTCATCCTCTTGAGATGCTTTACTCTTTTCCACCAATTGACCATTTGATTTCTTTTTTCTATCTTTTCTAAATTTTTCTACAAGAAAAAAAAAACAAAAAATTATTATGTAAACAACAAAGAGCAATTGCAATATTAGAGTTGATTAAATTCTAAATAAACCAAAAAGAAGAGGCCCATCATTCATTTACAAGTTTCAGTCTTGCTTTCATAATGGAGTCTACAAATGCAATGTTAGATTAGAAATGATGAAATTCCAAGTAAACCAAACAATCCTATCAATTATTTACAAATTTTAAAAAATCTCACCTTGAACATGAACTTCGTTCTCATCAAGCAGCTTATCAACAGTTCCAGCGCTAGCGTTTTTCTCTTTACCTTTTATTTTCTTCTTCTTACTTAATTTATCCTTTTTCTTCTCTTGTTTGGTTGCAACTAAATTCTCCACTGAAACCAACAAAAAAGCAGACCCATCGCTGGAAAGTTAATTACATGTATACAAAGATGATTCAAAGACAAACCAGTAGAAAAATTTCCATTGACATTTACCCATTTGAACATCTTCGGCGACACCAACAGCATTAGCCTTCTCTTTACTCCTTTTCTTCTTCATCGTACTTCTTCAAGTTTTCAACTTTCTTCCAAGCTTACAAAATAGCTGCTGCGATGGCGAATAAGAAGATTGAAAACACAGAGAAAAGGGGTAATAGTTCTCCTTAGGGCAAGTACACTAATATAAAAAGTTGGGCCTTTTGGGTTTAGTGAATTTAAAACATTAAACCCAAAGCCCAAGACAATTCAACCCTAACTCTTCAAGCCAGTCCAAAATCCAAATTATTACAAAAATGTAAATAAAGCAAGGAATTCAAGTTTTCAGCCTATTGTTTCCCTCGGGCACTCACCATGACTCCAGAAATCGAAGCTCGAGAGTACGTTTCCGTTCTCTGTTTATGTTGCTTTCTCGTTTTCTGGCTCTGGGTAATACCCAAGAAACTGACTTGAATTTCTAACTATTGTTTTTGTTTTGGTTGTTTCAATTTCTCTCTCTCTTTTTTTTCCCTTTCTGGTCAGCGTTATTAAGATTGTGCTCCAATTTTGCAAAGAGAATTCGTTGCATCAAACGTTTCAAACTCTACAAAACGAGTGCCAGGTTTCTCTGAACACTGTAGCATCGAAACGTTTGTTGCTGATATTAACAGTGGAAGATGGGATGCCATATTGCCTCAAGTGGCTCAACTTAAGCTCCCAACGAATAAATTGGAGGACTTATACGAACAGGTTTGGGCTCTTATCTGCCATTACTTCGGAAACTATTTTTTCATAGTTACATTCCATGATATATTTCCCATATTTTGCTTTGATTTCTGCAGATTGTGTTAGAAATGATTGAACTAAGAGAGTTGGACACCGCACGTGCTATTTTGAGGTAAACCCAGGCAATGGGGGTTATGAAGCAAGAGCAACCTGAAAGATACTTGAGGCTTGAGCATCTCCTTGTCCGAACTTACTCTGATCCAAATGAGGTAAAAGAAAAACCTAGTTTTTTGTGTCCGTACATGTTGTTTCATAGCTATTGTTATGATGTTATGCTTCACTCCCATTTTTGGAACAAACACTGGTTTTCTGTCAAAGTGAGTTGTTGAAGAATAAACTTACAATTTATTCTATGATTTCTGCTTTTTTTAGTTAGAAAATTATTTATAACTCAAGTTTTGTGAATAGGTATAGAGCTAAAAATATTATGATTTGAAGCTATAATTGCAGTAAGTCCAACCGTTCAAATAGACTAAGGAAACTTACTTCAACCTTTCACTTCCACTTGTCTCAGAATTTATGCATCTATAAGTGTGTAGTTAGCTTGATTCATTTTCAATTTGATTCAATATTTATGTTTCGACTGATCACGATCGCCATGCTGATTGGTTTTGTAGCATGAAATGGAAGTTGAATTGCCATTCTTGTATTGTTTCGCTATTTCCTTTTCATCTTTATTGAAAATAATAAAACCGTTCTTTTATAATGGATGCAATTTTGATTCCTGTTTCTAGAAAGGATTTTTTTTTTCTTTCTAAAACCAAACAAATTTGCTTTAGTGCTTTCAATTATTGAAAACTCTTGATTTTCCTTTGTTGTCAATGAAGAGGAAAAAAAGGATTTTGCATCTGTGGACCCGTCTAGGCAGGGATCATCTGAATACCAGCAATGAAGCATGTTGTCATTTTTATATTGTTGATGAGCTCATGCAACCTCATAACTAATATGATAATTAGTACCCATTCCTCTGTATTTTCTACGAGATTTCCTTAGAGGAGGTTTGTAGTTTAAAAAGTTAATTTTGTGTTGGCTTCAGAATAGTAAAACAAGTTGCATTTTTGTTCTGTTAGTTATATTGAGTTTCAGTCGGAATCACCTAAATTGCAATTTTGAAGATGCTTGAAGTTTAGCTAATCTCTTTACAATAAATTGGTTATTGTTAATGGATCTTGTATATTTAAGAATATTAGTGAATAATGGTTCTGCACTCTTAAACTAATTTATTTTAGCTCGCATTGTCCAATACATCCAAATCCTTTAGACTATTTTAAGGGAAAAAGGCTTTTCTAACTTAATTTCACTCTTAAAAGTATACCCTTAACAACATTTTTTTGTTCCTTATTGTTACCTCTGGATTTCTTTTCATTTAACTTGTCCTGTCGAGATTCTAACTTTATAGGTGAAAAAGAACCTCAACTGCTGCTATTTTCAGTGTTTTATCATTTTATTAGCTTCGTACAACATTTTTTTGTGACTCAATTAAGTTGTTCTGTTGCTCTTATTGTTTATGTCATGTTATGTAACAAGGTTTATGTCTTCTGTGTTATATAACAGGCTTACCAGGATTCAACAAAGGAGAAACGCCGTGCACAGATTGCCCAAGGTTACTTTTCTCTTTTCATTTTCAGTAGTTGAATATTTTTCTGATAAATGCTGAAAGTAATTTTAAATGATATGCATGTCTTTCTCAGAATTTATAGTAATTGGGGCAATAGATGGCAATTGATAACACCTACTGACTTTCAAAGAAGAGGAGTTTAAATCTTTGCAAATTGCAACAGTGTGATGGTGTTGCTACCATAATTCCATTGTTTAATTGCTGTATGCATTAACCTAGTAGATGGGCATATCTTTAGGTTTGATTAATGTTTATCGAGGCAAGCATATCCCTTTCATTGCAACTTTAAATCTTGGAAATTCTGAAGGGCATAATTTTTGTCCAATTCCATTTAAAAAAAATCCAGAGACGTATAGGGAACAAATGATAGAGAAGAAAATGTCCTGTAGCATTTGAACCCCGTTGATTTTTTTTTTGTCACATATCTTTAGCGCTTCATTACATTAGGGGTCTACCTTAGTTTCAGTCCTGGAAATGTTTAAATCAAGTCCTTATACGGTTAAGATTGAATATAGCAAGTGGATAATTGTCAATGGACAGGGCATAACATATCAAATGTAAGTTATCTGAGAGGTGTTAGAGCTTGAGGGGAGTGTAAGTTGACGAGGAGTGTTAATTAATGTGTAATTAGAGTTTATTCCTAATCAGTAGTTTAGATTTACTAAAAGTCTTATTTAAATTAGGAATAAGTATTATTTAAATTAAAGATAAAAGTATAGTTTTAGTTATATTAAAATTCTATATCAGCCTATTTAAAGGATTACTTTGTATACATTTGATAATTAAGAATAATAAGAAAATACAGAAAAACACATTCTCTCTGAAAAATATCCTCTTCATCTTCTTCAAAAAACAAATCCTTAACTACCGATCACACACAAACCATCATCATTCATTGCATCTCCGGCAATCATGGCTTCTTTCTCACATGGTATCAGAGCCAACAATGGTCTTGATGCCGTCACCACTGCTGCCATCTCTAATCTAAAACAGATCGACGATTTAATTTTTTAGATGGACATCGTTTTTCTTTTCTGCTGCTATTATTAGGCCGCACTCGTTCCTTGGCTTCTCCCTCGCTGGAATCTTACATCTCTGGTGAAAGTTTTACTCGTTTAATTTTTCTGTTTTGTTCTCTAATTAATGGTTCTATTTTAGCCAATCAAAAAGATAGATGAAAATGTTATAGTTTAGCTTTAAAAATTATTTGGTTCTATCTTATCCATCAATCCTAAAAGATAGGAGAAGTATTTGGTTCTTTCGTAGCCATCCATCCTAAAAGATAGGAGAAGAGGTTCTAGTTTAACCTTAAAAACTAGATAATATTTTTTAAGGGATTTTACATCAAATATCCAAGCTAAAACTCTAGTCTGTGTAACTACCAGCTTGAGGGGGAGTGTAGATTCCTGTGATCACTTCCTACATCGTTCGTATCAGACCTATTAGTCAGGAACTGCATGCTAGAGATCATGTGGAGCAGACCTTTTAATCAGGAATTGCATGCTGGAGCATCCTGTGGAGCAGACCTTTTAATCAGGAACTGCATGCTGGAGCATCCTGTGGAGCAGTATTGATATTCCAATTGATGCATCAACCATCTCAAGCTTACCATAAGTTGAATGACATCAACAATTATTGCGCAAGAACATCATGGCTCTGTCCCCACTCTTCAAATCAAAGACTCCCGAGAACGGGAGCATTTTTCTCTAAGAAACAGCAGAAGAAATATGAGTAGGGCATCACATCCAAGATCCAAGCTGGTGCTCTACTACGTTTGCTCACCAGCTTGAAGGGGAGTGTAAGTTATCCGAGAAGTGTTAGAGCTTGAAGGGGAGTGTAAGTTGACGAGGAGTGTTAATTAATGTGCAATTAGAGTTTATTCCTAATCAGTAGTTTAGATTTACTAGAAGTTTTATTTAAATTAGGAGTAAGTATTATTTAAATTAAAGATAAAATCATAGTTTTAGTTGTACTAAAATTCTATATCAGCTTATTTAAAGGATTACTCTGTATACATTTGATAATTAAGAATAATAAGAAAATACAGAAAAACACATTGTTCTCTCTGAAAAATATCATGTTCATCTTCTTAAAACAACAAATCCCTAACCATCGATCACACACAAATCATCATCATTCATTGTATCTCCGGCCACCATGGCCCCTTTCTCACATCAAATGGACTTGTGTTTTACAATTGTTAATAGATTTGCATATTTACATTGTATATTTATTGCATTTTCAATATGCTGGAAAGAACTTTATAGTTGGGTTGATGATCTATCCTTTTGAATTTCAGCCAGTGCTGCTGAAGTGAGCGTTGTGCCACCTTCACGTTTAATGGGTTTGATTGGTCAGGCTCTAAAGCGGCAGCAACATCAAGGTACGTTTTTGTTAAATGAGAAGCCTCACTTGTTAGTTTCTTGTTGATATGATACAGGTAAATTCTCTCTCTTCTGTTTAGTTCTTTATCAGCCGTTAGGACATCTGTAGTGCCTGAGTTTTGAAATTGTAAATTTCATGAAGGAAAATGGGTCAGTAAATGACAACTCAATCATGCAATAAATAATCATTTTAATTTAATCAAATGTTCCCCAGAAGTCAAATTTGTAGATGTTCAAAACTTAATTAAGCTAAGAGTTGCAATGCTAGTAGATACACACATATATGTATGTAGTGCTTTTGATCAGATGTTTACAAGTGTTTAAAAAGTGCACATTTAGGGATTACTCAAGATGAAGTGCTAAAAGATTGTTGGGAGGTTTTCGAAAAGGATTCTACACCTTGAAGGCATGTGCCATTTTAACTGGGGTATGAATGTTATACTTGCATCTAAAGACAAACTGTACGAAGTATTCAAAAATCAGAAAGATTAAGAAAGTAACAATCCACCAAATAATTTATTTGTCCAAAAATTTTCTGGTTTGAAATAGAACAGAAATATTCATCGTAGTGGAAGGGAAAAAGGATTGGGAAAAAAAAGGAAAATAGGAGAAGATGCCTAGAGGCGTGAAGATCCAGAAAGGAAATGGAACTAAAAACCAAAGAGAGTAGTATGAGAAATAGAAATAGTTCATTAGATGTATGAGGTGCTAGAAAGCAAATGAGAAGTTGAAATGGATGGGAAAAGGAAAGTTAAAGAAGGTTCTGGAGTGTGGAGAAAAGGTTTTGAAGAGAACATGGTAAATTGGAGAAAAAACGTGTTTCCTTTTGGGTTTCTAACAAGTTTAATAGGCTAGTTATTCTTTTTAGCATGTTTGATTTGGGTTTAGGTTTTAGTTTGGTTGTCGGCTCCTCATTCATCTTGTCCTTTTCAGGTTTACTTCCTCCAGGAACACAATTTGACTTATTCAGAGGAACAACTGCTATGAAACAAGACATAGATGACATGCATCCAACAACCATATCACATACAATCAAAGTAAGATTTATGGTCCCATGTTTGAAGATTGTCTGCTACTTGCTTTTATTAGTTTTTTCTTGATGTCGTTTTATTTTGGTTATTAGCTTTTCTTTTTAGATCAGAGCAAAGTTTGAGTACCTGATTGGACACTTATAAGTTTTATATATACCAATTTGAACATTTTTAAACATGACATTTGTTTTGATTCAAGAAGGTGAATGCCTTTGCCATAGATTTCTTGGAATGTGAATGTTTGCATTTCTTTTTGTAAATAGTCTCGCGTTACATGTTTTCTGCCATAATTTTCTTATGAAACGGTTAACTCCTCGTCCTTTTTTCTTGGCCCTGTTTTTTTCCCTGCTGCAGTTCGGGAAGAAATGTCATGCAGAATGTGCTCGGTTCTCACCAGATGGGCAATTTCTTGTTTCGTCTTCTGTTGATGGATTTATTGAGGTTTGATATCTTCGAAAAGGAAATCTTCTCCAGTTGTGTAACTTATATTAATGAGCCATTATTGTGGTTACTTTTTGTTGTTAACAGGTCTGGGATTACATAAGTGGTAAGTTCAAGAAGGATCTTCAATACCAGGCTGATGTAAGTACTCTGTCTTTATAAATTATTTCATTACTATTTTTCTTTGTTTAGTGTTACCAAATGGAAGGACAACCCACTAAAAACAACCAATTCCAATTTCTAGCTGTGATAGTTAATTCTTAGTTCTGTGTTTGTTGTTGGTACATGTTAGTTAGTATGCATAACCGTGTGTTGTAGGAGTTTTAGATAGAGTAGGAGTTGTATGTTATCTTTACTTTATCTTAACTAGTAGTTTGAATTTAAATTTGATCTTTGTAAAGGATAAAAGTCTTATCCTATAGGTTAACCACTTGGTGTTAAACACCTCTGTAAAAGTCTATATAATAGACTCTCTTTCACTAATGAAATATAAGAAAAAGAGTACAGGAAAAACTCTGTTTCTCACAGTACATTATGGAACGATTACTTGTTCTCAGTTGCCTGCATTTGTGTTGACATTTATACTATAATTGGTTTGTGTTTTGTCTGTCATTTTCTTTCTTAGTCAATAGAAAAGGTATTCATCTGTAGGTCAGTGTTTCTTGTTACTTTATGGAAGGATTACTTTTGTTTGATTGCGGTATCTAGGTATATTCTGATTAATAAGTTAAATTATGCATATATGTTTTCATTTATATCAACCACTAATATTAGCGAAAAAGCATTATATATGATTTTGTAGAGTGTACTTATTTTTTATGTTTAGTCATTTTTTAAACATCTGTGCTATTACTGACGTGTTATCACAGGAAACTTTCATGATGCATGATGATCCTGTACTCTGTTTTGATTTTAGCAGAGATTCAGAGATGATTGCATCTAGGTCACAAGATGGAAAGATAAAGGTAAGCTTAGTTGAATGCACTTGAATTTATGTTCTTAATCATTTTTCCTTGGGGCAATGAAGAGTCTAATAGAAATGAAGATTTGTTTTCAATAATAAAAATATGTTTGGTTACCAATTTTCTTATAATAGATAAATAAATAATCATATATTTATATGGATTTGAACCAAGGTTAGATATTTAATATTTAAAATTTGTTAAAAGTATTTGTACGTTGATGTGGATTTGAACCCGGGTCAATTCATTAAATTAAAAAAAATGTTTTCAAGGTTTTGAATTTTACAAAACATTTTTAGTGAAACAACCTTCTATTGTTGTCTATTTTTTTCACACATTTACATTTTCAGTTTCAGTTTCTAAAAATCATTTTCAAAATTTTCAACCAAACATGTTTTCTTCGGTGTTTTCCATGAATGAAAACGAAAATGGCCTTTGTTTCCTGAAACCAAATGAAGCCTTACCTTTTGATGGTTTTAATACTTTCTGATCTCTAGTTGTTGCTTCCTTTGCTTTTCATGTTTCCCTTGTTTTATAGTGTTTTCATATGCTTAAAACACTTGTATGCAATGCTAAGAATGATTTCTATTGCAGTAAGGGGCTTATAAATATTGTAATGGTTCAAAAATGTAAAATTGCTACTCTTTTTGAAATGAGTTAGTAACAACACCACAGCTAGAGTGACTGGCAGCTACTGCATGACAAACACAAAACAATGGGAACTCTGCTACTATTTAAAATGGCAGTACAGTAGTCTCTACCAAGCCAAGAACATCAGTAGCTGAAAAGAATTTTTTGAAACTTTGTCGTGGATGGTTTTCATTCTTGGGCCAGTTAACAGGCCTATAGTAAATTACCATTTTAAGAAAGGCTTTTACATTTAATGCCCTATTTTCACCAAATCCTAGAGGGAACAATGCATTAATTACAAATCTCTTTTCTTAAATATCATCTTAACCAGTGCCACTAGGCATTGCTTAACATTACCCTTATACTATACGTGTACAAGTTTGGTTTGTGTAATTTATTTGATGCTCCATATCCATGGTAGGACTTAATATTGTGTTTATCAGATGTACCTGATTAATACTTGATGCTATACCTTTTATCGAAGCTAGTTGAATTTCTCGCCGACATTCCGTTTTTTGTCAATGTTGCGACATTCTTTCTTTCTAAAATAGAATGTCATTGATTTACAATTGGAATATAATAAAAGTTATGCCGGTAAGATCTGATTTGTAACCTTTTCTTTTGTTTTCCAGGTTTGGCGGACAGTTCAATGTTTGCGCCGCCTTGAACGACCACACTCTCAAGGTGTGACAAGTCTTGTCTTCTCTCGTGATGGAAGCCAGTTACGAAGTAAATCATTTGATAGTACTGCAAGGTTCTAATATATGGCCATCTCTTTTATGTCAAATTTAAGTATTTGCGTATGAAGCAAGCAGTTAATAGAATTATTTATTTTTGTTATCCATTGCCTTCATTTTTTTTTCATTTGTTTGTATTTTTTTATTCTAAAATTCCCATGCCCATTAGTTACCGTTTTAGCCGATGAATGTTTTTACTTTTTCCCTATTCCTTTGTTGTGATATGTTGATGTCTTTTTTTTGAAGAATGATATGTTGATGTTATATGCCAAATCTGGCATTCTCCGACTGCTTCTTTCTACCCACCCTTATTTATTTACTTTGTGGTTCAGAATCCATGGATTGAAATCTGGAAAGTTGCTCAAAGAATTTCGTGGGCATACATCGTATATGAATGATGCCATTTTTACAGCTGATGGAAGTCGTGTTATTACTGCCTCCAGTGACTGCACTGTGAAGGTAAATTCTCTAAACATGTATTTTCAGTTATCAGCTTTTAATCATTTCTTTGGTGTATAACTGTCATGCTGCCTATTGTAGGTGTGGGATGTAAAAACAACCGACTGCCTACAAACATTTAAACCACCACCTACTTTAAGGGTATTCTATTTCTCAATAAAGTTGTCTTATATTATTATATCATTTTTGTTGCTTTTGCCTGGATACCTTTACTTTATACCTTTTATTGGTAGGGTGGTGATGCTTCAGTGAATTCAGTTCATCTTTGCCCGAAGAACACAGATCATATCATTGTTTGCAATAAGACATCGTCAATATACATCATGACACTTCAAGGACAGGTAAGTTCTTTAGTAATTTTGGTCCTGTTAATTGATTTCACATTGTTATGATTCGCTTAAGTCTTTTACTCTTGTTATTACATTGATGATTGCTCCATTTTTCTTCTCATCAAAGGAAACTCATCATCTGTTTTGTTCTATGCCAGTGGTGCGGAAATGAACTCTTATAATCATACTTTATTTAGTGCAGGTTGTGAAAAGTTTCTCACCTGGTAAAAAGTAGGGTGGGGATTTTGTTGCTGCCTGTGTCTCACCAAAAGGTGAATGGATATATTGCGTAGGCGAGGACAGGTATTATTTGAACAAATTCTTTTATGAAATAGAAGTTTTAGATTGCAAAGATTAAGGGCGTAAAAAACCTGTAAAGCCTCCAAGGGAAGGGAATATCTTCAACCACCTCTTATTTTGCATGATGGTAACCGGGCTATTGAGTTTTAGCTTAGGAACTTGATGTGTTTATCATTAATGCAACTTTGTCGCAGCTTAATTCGGCAAAATGACGAAAAGAAAAGAAAATTGAACATACCCATGTCAGAGATGGGTATGGGTTTGGCATGGATGTTTTCAACTTCCTGTAAATCTTTCCATGTACCTGTAGGATCCGTCATATCTCTATATTGATGTCTAGATGCGTTAGATACAAATATTAGACATGGGTACTTCAAGATAAATTATGAGTCAGGAGAGACATATTCAAGACTTATGGTTGCACTTAAGTAATATATTTATCAGTGGATATACTTTATCCATTTATTGAGTAAACTATGCTCCCTTTCTCATTGATGAGAGCAATATCTTGGTTGTGAAGCTTGGGTGCAGTTATAATGTTCAAGCATCGGTGTCTTCTAAATTCCTATTCGTTTTTTGAACTTCCCTATTGATTTATTCGTATTGATATCTGCAAGAATATGTACTGCTTCAGCTACCAGACAGGAAAACTAGAGCATCTAATGACAGTAAGCTCTCTGTTTGAGACTACGTTCTCGAATTCCACTTTTTAAAGTCTTCTCTTCCTCTTTTAAATTTCTAAAAGCAGTTTTTGTTTTCATCTTTCTTTCTAATACTTAATTCGAGTCTCAAACAACCTTATCTAGAATTCTTGTTAGTCCAACCTTTGTTTTTTCCAAATATTTGAAAAAAAACCTTCTAAAAAATTTAGTACACCCTTTTTCAGGCATGTACCTATTGTATGTAGAGTTCATATGTAAACGATGTTGTATTTCACGGATTGGTCATATAAAATGGGATGTCCATGTAGCATAAGGATCATCTATTTAGAGCTTTGCTTCATGTTGGAAGACAACTCTGTACATTTGGTCAATACTGTGTGTTTGTTAATGTGAATGACACTGACAGGTCCATGAGAAGGATGTAATAGGCATTACACATCATCCTCACAGGAATCTTGTAGCTACTTACGCTGAAGACTGCACCATGAAATTATGGAAGGCTTGAACTTCGATCACCAATTGTCGAGTTTCCGGTAAAGCCGTTGTAATCAAGTTGGGTTCCGCTTGGCAACACTACCTCTTCTTTGTTCTGTAACTTACCATTTAGATAGAAAAGACTTGTGTGTTTATTCTACATCATTATGTTTAGACTTTCCAAGGGAAGGGCTCCATTAAAAAAAAAGTTTGTTAGTATCATTATCATAACATCTTTTAGATCTTTTTTGGGTATGAGCTCTCGTTTCGTCTATCCGTTAATGGTCTAAACAAAGATTAATCTCATCGAACCAGGTAAAATCATACGGATATTGTTGTTACATTTCAAGGACTTAAAACCTGAATGGAATTAATCAACGGGTTAAACTGATTGAATTGAGAATGAGTAAATTTATTTTGAAGGTTTACAAACTAGGCAGTCCGATAAAATTGAATTTGGATTTCCAGTTGCACTTGTAAAAAGTCAATATTGTATTGAGAACCTCTAATTGATCGAATGAATGTTTATGTTGTCATATTTTGTATAGGTATGAATCTTGATATTTATTTTGGAAATATAAATATCTCATTATTTAATTAAAAATTTTAATATTATATTAATAATCAAATAGGAATTAATTAAATGAATTGGTTTGAAAATCAATCCAAATATTCAGATTACAATGAATTCGTTTATACGTTTCATTGTAATTGATCATCCATGCGAATTGGAGGACAAAACATAAATGATCAAATGTAGAAGGCAAATTGTGCGTGGGAGCACGAGTCCCTCCAACTTAATAAATGGCCCCATTCCTACACATCACTATTTGTCCTTTTAAGTTAAATCATTAATCAACTTTATTGATTGTAAACCCCCAAACTATTTGTCATCAAATCACTAAAACAGAAATTAATTAACAGCTTGAATTACAAGCACCAACAAGTAACAAAACAATCAACAAAAGGTAGTAATTGATGACATGAATTCAGAAAAACATTAGGTTCTAGAGGGCAGACAATTGCTGTATGTTTATAGGATAAGTATAAGTCTGTGATCCATAGGCAGACTGTGCAAACATGACATTGGCCAGTTCAGTCGGATGGAAGGCATCCCAAAACAGGTATTTCCTTCGATCAGTACAAGGTTGTTGAAGGGGAAGACATGTTATCTGCCCATTGTTTCTTCCCACTCCGCAGCATCCTTTGTCTATTACTTCAAACCCTGTACAATCGAAGAATGAATTTGATTCGATTATTTTCGAGTCGAGCTCTATCGATCAATTACTGAATAAAATTTTGGGGTTCATGTTAAAGTTGTATTTGTACTAGGAGATTACCGTTTGCAGAGCCATTTTGATAAGAATCAATGCTGCTTTTGTAGGAATCCAGGTAAACAAACTTCGCTCCTTGTAGTTGGCCACCGTTGAAACGATCGACCACCTTCCTTAGCTCGGTGTTGAAAAGAACGATTGCCTTGTTTATGTCTTCATTGCAGCGGCTGCTATTACCGTGGTACCGAGCTAGTTGATACGGTATGCATCCGATTGGTCCGACTGCCGTTACAATCACCTTTCGAGCTCCTAAGCTATGTAATTGCTGAAATGTATCGGATTCAAACACACAGGAAATTATATCAGCGTCGGAGACAGACCGATCGGAATGAAATATTTGTTTGGGACATGGGAAACTTACGGTTAGCTGGCGTGTGTAGTCCTGAATAAGTGCGGCCGCATAAGCCTTGGTAGTGAAATCAGAGCTGGTTGTGTAGAAGTTCGGCATGAAATAGTTGTTAAGATAATCATTGCTTCCCAAACCACAGTAGAATATGCACTTGCTTAGGTAGCTGCCCAAAGCAGCGGTGTCTCCTCTGAAGAACCTCCGCATTTGCACCACCGTATTCGCAAAGTTCGTGACCTGTCCGTTCATCGACGTGTGGGCTCCCTGCACACAAAACATCATCACAAACACGTTACAACTTCAATGAAAGATTTAAATTATGTTCATGCATGCATTTTCATGTATATGTGTACCAGATTGTCGCCTGTTTCGTCGCGAATACCAGAAGCACCGGAGGCATAATTGACTCCGCGCAACAATTCAGGGCCACGAGCCCTTGAATAGGGAAGAATGTAGCGTGTAAACCCCATAAGTTGAGCTGCAATCCAAGTATATCATCAGGAAACCGATTACAATGAAAAAACATGACCAAAATAGGACTGATCAGGGAGCAATAACTTACCTAGAGCGTCGACAAAAGTTCGACCATTAGTGAAACGACCGGTGGTACCCACGGGGAAATCGATGCCGTAGGGTCTATAATTAGCCCTAGCAAGTGTGACCATACCATTGTTATTCCCATTGTCCACTAGGGAGTCACCGAAGATGAAGAAGCATGGTACTTGAGACTGCTGGGGCAGCCGCTGCGACCAACCTCTACCATTGAAGCAGGCCATGATCAAACAAAGAAACAAGGCTAGCTCCCCAAGGGTCTTCATTGTTTTGAATTATGGCTAAACTCAGTGATCTCCATGCAGATGAATGCAGCACTTATATAGGGGTGAATGGTTTGTTAAGCTATTATGGGGTTCATGTGCATGCAGAGATCCACCATGCATGTTGGGTTTGAACTTTGGAGTCGACAAAGTTGAGCCGTAAAACTTTTAGTTGTGGTGATCACCCATCAGTCGATGTGTCACATAAAGAATTACATTGCATTGAAGCAGCGGCGGTGGCGGATGTATCTCGTGATCAACTTGTTGGCCAGCCACGACCTTGCTAGATTAGCCTAGAACATGCTCTCTCCTCAAGCATCCGATGTCTATCCGATTAATCAAAATATATTTAAAATAATAAAAAGTAATATGAAATTCAGAAAAATGAAGTATGAAATTTGTCAAACATTTTACGTAAGAATATGATATGATTAGATTGAGGAGTCGATTTTGTTTAATAAGGAGGGGATGGGGGCATCCAGAATCAGTAAGAATGGAAGTAGCATTCTGGTGGAGACAGAAAGTGATGAGAGATGCTAATAAAATAACCGTGGGAATGGAATGGAATGTTTGTGAAATATAATACGAAAGAGTTTATGGGTTAGATTGTTGGGTTTAGAATTTAAAGTTTAGGGGTTATGAACTAGGTTTTATGGATTTAGGATTATAGATTTAAATTTTAGTTTTCAAAATTAAATTAGGGGTTATTGTTTGATACACTAGCCTAGAAAAGTTTCCACAAGCGGGATAAATTCATGGGTTAGAGAGTTAGTTTAGTGTTTATAGTGTAGCGGTTCATGTTTAGGGGTTTATAATTTAAGGTTTAGGCAGTTTAGTGTTTATAGTTTAATGGTTTATATTTTGAGGTTTATAATTTAAGGTTTAGGCAATTTATGATTTAGTGTTAGAATTTAAGATTTAGGATTACAATCTAAATCCCTAACCTTACTACACTTTAAACCCCTCCTCTGATTTTTAAACCATAAATTCTAAACCTATTAACATAAACCTCTAAACCCTAAACTAAATCAATAACCCCTAAATTTAACTCGTTTGTATAAATTTTTTATTGTCAAAGTGTATTGAATAATTTTCTATTTATTTATATTTTCAAAGGTTTAATATTTATGTGGATAAAATTATAAAGGACCGATCTTTGAAAGATTTAGTGCTTATACGAACAAAGCTTCTAAAACTTGATCTCAAATTAAGGGTTTAGCCGAAACATTTCCACCGCTCTCTAAGCATTATGAATGTTTCATACCAAAATTTCAATGAAGTGTCATAATAATTTGAAAGGTAAAGTATACAAATGGTCACTAAACTATCCCAAAAATATAAAATAATTAATAAATTTTCAAAAGTCGCATAATAGGCATTGAAACTTAATTTTTGTTACAAAATAGTCACTGAGCCATTAATTGTCCTTCATTAAATTATATGACAGTTACAAAAATTTAAATAATAATACATTTAATCCTCCAAATTTATACATTCAATCAATTTAGTCTTAATTTAACCCTCATTCTTTATGCCTAAATTGATTGAATGTGTAAATATTGATGATTAAATTTGCTGTTATACAAATTTCCGTAACTATTATGTCACCCAGTTAACAGCAGTTAACGGCTCAGTGACTATTTTATAACAAAAATTAAAGTTTAATGCTCATTTTGTAATTTTAAAATTTTGGTGACTATTTTGTATTTTTAAAAATAATTTAGTGACCGTTTGTGTACTTTACTCTAATTTGAATTGTGATTGATTAATTGAAGGAGATGTTTTTTTTAAAACAATTGCAGGAGATACACTCACCAAAGAAGTCCCTGATTGAACTAATTTTCGAACATCAAGTTCTTAATTGGAATTTACATTGTACAAATCCCAGAATTAAGTTTTTTTTCCATTCATTTAAAGTCTATAGATAAATGAACATTTTTAGAACTGATGGCAAACGCCAATCACTAACAAGGGACCAAGGAATCTAGCAGGAAAATACAAAAGAGCCGTTCCCTTTGGTGGCCGTTTCTCGCTTTCAGACCACCATAAATGAAGGGTTGGATTTGTCTGAAAAATCGTTATTGTTTCTCAGTTCTTGTTTCCTTCTCCATTTTCGTTGTTTTCTCTCTGTGATGGAAGTGAAGCTTAGCCATAAAAATCATATCTTTCTCTCAAATTCTCCTCTTTCAAACCATATAAAAACAAGCTTCCCTCCTCAAACCTTGCGTTTTAAACCCTGGGCACCTGCTGAAATCCTACGTTTTCAAGGCCTGGTGAAGGTTTTGTCTTTCTCTTCCCACACCATCATTTCTGTAAGAATTTTACTACTTACAAGTAGGATGTCTTTCTGTAGGTTTTCCTAAAACGGATGGTTTGGTTTGTTGGTGGCAGAAATGGAGATTGCAGAACGAGGCCAAGGAAAATTCCTGCGCTCATTTGGTGAAAGAGTTAAACGAAACTCCTTTAATTCCTTTGTTAAATTCTGGGTTTTGGCCATTTTTTCATATTCAAAGCTTATTTGAGGTGAAAACTGTAAAGTTTGTAGTTTCAACTGCAGGGGTGAAACTTTGTCTTCCATTTCAAAGATGTATGGGGTTTCTGTTCATTCAATTGTAGCTGCTAACAAGAACATAGTGGATATTGACCTTGTTTTCGAAGGCCAGCTCCTTAACATCCCTGCTCCGTCCTAGACACTCAACTTGTAAGTAAGATTGTTCATGTTAGTTGAGCTATTAGCAATTTAGCATATTCTTCCCTGTTTCAAAAATTGTAATGTTCTAGCAAATTAAGAAGGCGGCAGTGTAGTTTGGATTTGATTTAGAAATTTTAGCCTAAATTGCTTTGAGTTAAGCTTGGACTTCTATCAGATTTCTGTTGAAATTTGCCTTGGTACTGGATGTTTTGTTTTCCTTTAATCAGGACCGAGCCAAGAAAAGTAGATTACGGCGTTCCATCCGTGCACTTAAAGCTCCTTCAGGGAAAACATTTTTCACCATGCTTACTTCGCATCCTTTATCAAATGTAAGTCTGTTTATAAAAACCATTACAATGGTGTTTCATGATTATTCTTAGGCTTAGCAAGCTCAACAGGCTTTCCCACTCTATTAGCAGGCTAAATCCACTGGTTATTTTCTAGTTGTGGTTCCTCTTATAGCGTTTTGCATCGGATGTGTGATCAGTACCTTTCACACAAGAGTTGCCAGAGGCATAAGACAACAAGCTGGTGATAAGTCTCATGCACTTCAGCGCGGGGCAAAAGAAATACAATGGAAGTCTGCCCTCAGTGACACCGTGGAAGGAGATGTTTTTAATTCCGAATTAGGCCTTGATTCTAATGTAAGTAATCAGTTTAACATGTGGAAATGTCAACCACATAAATGCAAAATTCTGCAAAAGCCAATTTCTTGTAGCATTCAACTCCGATATTTAGCAGTGTTTCTTTATTTGGATAAAATGGCATGGTATTTATCTTTTATGACATAAATTTATCAGTTGGAGTCCCTATTGCACAGGTTTATATTAGCATAACTGATTACCGGATTAGTTTCTTATTGCTTTCGCTTTTTCCTGAGATTAAAACTGTTCTGATGTGCTTGCTAAGGTGACGATATGATCTTATGTTGACATGAGTAGCCATGAAAAAATATAGTGTCCATATAAAGTGGCTTAGAGCCCTCAAAAATAGAACTCTGAATTGCAAGCAGAGCATGTAAGAAAACCATGGCCCTATCGTCCTTATGCCATCACCATCACATTGGAGTACATATATGTAATTCTGGATGTCACCACCTATGAATAGTAGAAATATTGTATTTTGGTTAACTTTTTGCTGACTGGATGATTATACACTGGGCAACCTTAGTCTTACAACTTCAGGTAAATGACCCTCTGTGCTGGGAATCACCTTGCTTTGGGTGTGGCATCATTGCAAATTTATCTGTTTGGAAGCGGTATTGCCAAGTATGTGATTCTCGTGTTCCTTAAGAGTAGAAAAATGTACGTTGGATGATAAGTTGCATTACAATTCTTTGCTTCAGTGACAGTGGCATAGGGCAGCATTGCACTACATCCATTTCAGGAGGGAGATATGATTACAATATACTGAGACCCTGTCTGTGGGACTTAATGATGCTACCAGAGCCCGAGAATGCTCCATACATGGTTACACAGGACTTGGTGTTGCTCATGAGATAGAAGATGCAATTATAGGTCTTGCTATGGAAGAATGCCTAACATCTTGGAGGGTACTGCATACTAAAATCATGCATAATATACACTTTCAAGCATGGTTCTTCACTTATGCAGTGGCTTACGGGTTGATGTTCTACTTGTATGTTTGTTGTCCGGGTGACAATGATGGAATTCCAAGCGTTTGCATTTGATGCTGCTTTGGCTTTGCCCAAGGACCTTTTTACGAATATGATTCATTCATCGTGCTACACATAACGGGGAAGCCTATGGTGATATATGTGTACTTTGATTGTTCTTACCTCCTTGTCAAAGAAAGCTGGACAGCTCCATGATATACATGGTACACATGGAACTTGAACTGTGAGACATATGGAAGAATCATTTATAGTTCTAAACTGAATTAGTTAGAAAAATCCTCGCCGCGATTCTAGCAATTGGGAACACGGGATTGTACCTCATTGTTTGCCTGCAACACCAGAAACTTCAGGTCTGCTGTATTGTTTCCCGCCCTTGCTGCCAAATTCTTTCAGTATGGAGAAGCCTGAACCTGCCACAAGTCCCACTGAGATGAGCTCACTAGAAATCAAAGAAACTGAACAATGTCAGAATAGCAGTTGACATAAAGAGCATTAGCAATCATGATATAGTTATTATTGACTTTGATTTGGTTGATAGCCAAGAGGTGTAATTTTTATTTTTATTGTTTTGCTGAGCAAAAGCTATCTGTTAGACCAAAAATTTGAGGTTGGGTGCTAAGTTAATTTTGAAATGTTGTGCAGAGTCCTCCAGAAGATGAAGCATCCATCCAGTATGAGGAGGCCTCTGAGGATTATGGAAGACTTCAACATGATTATCAGAAATTTCTTTCAGAATGTGGCATTAGCGAATGCGGATATTGGCGAGATGGTTCTCCTCGGGCCTGACTGGACCTGCTATGAATCCACCTCTTCTCAGCAGGGAAGAAAACTGGATACTTGTACAGAGTTTTTTGCCTTGGTTTGCACCAATATTTATCTGTTTCTTTTTGCTGGGCTTGTACTGGTTCAATGGTTTTTGACCACTTCCTTGAATTTGTGATGGCTAAAATAATTTGTTCTAAAAAGGACTTTTGAGATTTGTTGGTGTACTTGTTGGTTCAATTGTGGTTCTGGTGGGCTATCCAGAGAAATCACAACCACTAGTTTATTGCATTCATGCCGAATTATGGTGATTAAAGCAGCAAAAAATTATGTATTTAGCTGATAATGCAAATTGGAAACTCATCTCCTTGTGTGAGCATTTTGGCAAACTTAAGGCAGTAGAGGATTCATTGAGCAATTTGTATCGAGAGAATATTATTTATCGTTTAAAGTGATACATAATTACTTGCAATAGGCAAACTAATGAGTTGTTTTGGAAAAGGAGATGATGTTTAAACATTTTTGGGTCCGTTCGGCGTTGCTTTTTCATCCAACTTTTGGAGAAGTTTCGCCGAACACCCAACTTTTTCCCATTTTTTCTCAGCTTTTTCACAATTTTTGGTCTCGAAAGCTAAGCTGAAAATTTCAGCTTCTTCCCAAACACAACTTCTCCACCCAACCATGCTTTTCAACAGGGCTCCCGAACGAAGCCTTCATCTGCACGAATATTATCAAAGATCGTATAAACAAGTTTTTATGTTAGTTTTTTACATGTTTCTTTTGTTGTTTGTCCGGTTCACAAGACATGTTCAAATAATACCAAGTTATTTATTATTTGGACTCTATTGGTAATTTTTTTTACATTGTTTTTAAATATTGTAGCATGAACAATTTAATACGCTAACGGTGTAATTTTTAATTCCACGATATAAAATATACAGCCACCTGCATTTTTTTACATTGTAGTTTAATTACTTATAAATTGGCACAATCAAATTATTATTTGTTTTTTTATTAATTCTTTCTCTCAATAAAATAAAACGTGACAATGATGTCTCAACTGGAAAGGAGACTTACCGAGATTTAATTGAATGGAAATAATAGTTTAGCTGGGCTTAGTAGATGTAATTCATTTAGAATAACTTAGATGACAAATTATTAAATTAAACTGAGTACATTAACATTTTTGTACTGCAATTTGTAACCTTTAAAACATATTGAATTATATATATATATATATATTAACAATGGCATCTGAATTTTTATTAATCACCATAAAAGATAATACAATATAATACATCAAAAAGAGAAAAAAAAGTGACAAGTCCACTAAAAGTCTCTTACAATGGAGCAAAGAAAAACACACTTCCATCGAGATTAGCATACTAAAATTCAGAAACCTTCTTGAATCTTCTTGTCTCTATCCAAACGAGACGCTTTACAGAGTGAAAAAAGAGAGGTGAGCAAACCAAGCTATCAGGTAGATTGCTACGCTACCTAGATCTGATTACATCGGCAACCAACCATCAACTGAGTGGGATCCATCTTTCTAAGACCACTAACAGAACTATAATCAGAGATTAGCGTCGTAAAGATCTCTGTACAAGCACCAACCAACTGCTAAGGTATGCTGAAATCATGCCACAAGGACATATGAAACGAATCATAAAAAATTAAAGAAAAACGTGTCACAAGGACAGAGAAAACGCGTGCCGCAAAAACAGATATTCTTATTAAAATATATATAAAAAAAGAAAAATAATAGACTCGATGGTCGACAACCAATACTAAAATTAGTTGCCGACCACCAACCAAAAAAAGAAAAATAAAATTACAAGCGACAGAGATTTAAGAGAGAGCGACTAGGTTAAAACTTTTATACGTCGGATGAATTCACACAATACATATAATATTGAATTTTATATTTTAAACGTAGACGACTACAACATGTTAAATTTAAAATTACAAGTGACCATCTCATACTCCACAAAACAAAAACAACATATTTTATAGATAATTATTTGATATACTATTAGTAAAAAAAAATTCACAAGCCATAGTAAAATTATAACATGTGTTCTTGAAAAATTTAAGAATAAAATATAAGATAATTGTTATCATTTTAATTTCGGTTGTAAAATTCAATGGTTAAGTAGTAATCTTAAAACTCAATTTAGGAAACCTAATTAATTCAGTTTGTTGAGTATTTAATAACACTTAATAAATCAAAATTCCAGTCTCACTAAGAAATCTCATTTGTGATCTTAATAAAAAATTATTAAAATTAATATTAACATTGAGAAGTCCTAAATGTTCGTATGATAAATAAAAACTTGAAGCAGAAGCGAATATGTCGATTAAAACTTTAATTACTAATTAGAATAAAAAAACTAATTAAAGTAAAAACAATTTGGAATTCAAGTTGCACTTGCTCCAAGAGAATAAGCATTTTAAGTCCGGGAAAAATTATTAGATGGACTCGGCTCACCACGCCATATGTGGTCTCAATCAATAAGGTTCATTTATATTATTTTAACTTCTAAATATTCACCAACTTTTTATTGACAAGTAGAAAAGATGTAAAGATTCGCCTTAAAAAATACTAACATAGGAAAAATTATTATATGGTCCCAGCCCACCACATCATCTATGGTCTCGTCCACTAAAAATCAGCCACATAAATTCTTCTTTTCCATGTTATTTTTTACCAAAAACGAATCTTCACATTTTTATGCCATGTAAACAAGGAGCGTGTGGTTATATAAAAGTTCATTATGAATGGATGAGTGACATGGAAAAAGATGATTAGTTGACTGATTTTTAGTGGATAGAGATTACAAATGACGTGGTGAGCCGAGTCTATAAAAGAATGTCTCCTAATATAAATAAATTTTATTAATTTTGTTTAAACCTTATTAAGTTTGAATGGTCTCTCTAGTAATTTACCTTTTTGTTAATTAATAATATATAATCTCTTTTATCTCTCATTTTTTGTCATTCATGTTACTCAAAATTTTATTCCCTTCAAGCAAGCAATGCCACCATTCTTTTTCAACCGTAAGCCGACTTCGAAAGTTCTTGATCTTTTTTCATGACAGCAAAATATCTTACCTTATACATATACAAATGTTGTTTTTATTTTATTAAATCTATTATATAGATTATTGTTTTGTTGTTAACCATAAAAATTGTTATTGTTCAGTAGTATATGTTGCATTTAACTATTTATAAATTATCAATTGAAGTAATTTGCCTCCCTGGTTTGCTTTCCTTTTACCTACTTCATAGTTGAATATTTTTAATATATCATTCGAAGTAATTTGGATATTTTTAAGTATAATAAATATATGATTTGTAAATTAAAATTGACCCTATATTTTAGTCAATAAAGTAATAAATTTTGTTTAATATTTTTGGGATGGAGATTCTCTGAAAACCTTAAGGATCTGATGGGTATAGGTACGAGGACGCAAAAATTCCCCGAAGTATTTAATGGGGATTTTCCTAAACCGTACCCGTAAGTGTTGTATGAATCGAGTCGAGTTTATAAAATTTGAGTGAAGTTGAATCTAGTCGAGTTTTCGAGTTTCTGTATAAAGTTAATTGTAATTATTTATAACTTATAATACACATTGATTCCAATTTTAACGGTTTTCTATATCCTTATACGATATACATATATATTTCTTCATATTTTCACATGTGATATACAATATTATACATACCATATCAAACAGAATTCACTGACTTGACTCAAACGTAAAAACTGATCAACTAATTAGTAAAAATTTTGAATTATTTAAATTTTATTTTATAACTCAAATTTTATTTATTTATTTTTAATACGAGTCGATATTTTTACATCAAGTTGAATAATTCAATTTTTCGAGTTGAATTTTTGCCACAGCTGCAAAAGCAACGAGGGTCCATCCCAAAAGTAAACCCAACCCGTTTAGCATGCAACTCAACAATAGTCCTTTCTTCTTCGAAAGAAAAGGATCGTTTTTTCAAGTTCGGCCTCAAATGGTTAGCCTATCTTAGCCCACAACACTGCTGCATCTGTGGCATCTCAGGAGGTACGTACAATCAACTGCAGTTAAAATTTTGGGTAAACTACACCAGTAGTCACCGAATTATAGTTTTTTTTTATTTTGATCACCAAACTTTTTTTACAAAAACAGTACTAACGTTATGTTTCCTTCCTATTTTGGTCACCGAACTATTTTTTTGGCAAAAACATCACTAACGTTATGTTTCCCTTTTATTTTGAATACCGGCCGTTAAAAACTTAACGGTTTTGCTGACGTGGAATTTTATTTATTTATTTTAATTTTCCATGCTAGTTATTCTCTCTTATCGTAAGCAATATATGTTATTTTATAATATTTTTTATTCAAATTAACAGGATGGTGATACGTATCACTGCCTATTAGTGAAATAAAAGGAATGAAAAATCTAGCCCCTTAAGCAGCCAGAGAGATAGTGACACGTGTAACTGCCTAATAGGATGGTGACACGTGTAAACTGCCTATTAGTCGAATCTCTATAACTGCATAAGGGGCTTGATTTTTCATTCTTTTTATTCCACTAATAGGCAGTGACACGTGTCACCATCCTATTAGTTTGAATAAAAATATTATAAAATAACATATATTGCTTACGATGAGAGAGAAGAAATGACATGGAAAATTAAAAAAATAAAATAAAATTCCACGTCAGCAAAATCGTTAAGTTTTTAACAGCCGATGACCAAAATAGGAAGAAAACATAACCTTAGTGATGTTTTTGCCAAAAAATAGTTCGGTGACCAAAATAGAAAAGAAACCATAGTTCGGTGACTATTGATGTAGTTTACCCTAAAATTTTTAAGGTTTGAATGATCGAAATGATCAATTAAAATAATAATTAAAATGAAAGCATCAAAAAGTTAAAAAAAAAGGTTGTTAAACATCCATAAGTTTTAACAATTTTTTTCTTAATATAATAGAAAATATACGTTAATTTTTCAACAAGGAAAATAAAAAGAATTAAATATTCTTTGGTATAATCATCAATATCTGATCTATTAACCTATTAATTCTGATTAAGTATTATATAGACTTATTTATAGAGTGATTCTCTAATTCAATTTACTATATTCACATTGTCAATATTCGAACATTTAACATTGCTTAAAATTCTAACACAATTTTTAAGATTTGATCTTAATCCAACGGTAATTATTAAACATATTAAATCAAATTCTAGCATTATTCATATACTTGTTAAAAATGATATGTATATAAATTAAAACTGATTTTTTGAGCATACGTACTAAATTCATAACCTCCGTATAAAAATGGACTAATGACAGAATTTGCCCATTAGAAAAAACAATAATTTTGATTACAGTCCTCAGTCCTCACTTCAGCCTCCTCTCTAAAGCTAAAGCTAAAGCAGAAGAAAACAGGAAAGACAGAAAATGGGCGCAACAGCCGCCGTCAAATCTCTCCAGTTTTGCTCTTCACAAGAGCCCCTTTCATTTCTCTCCTTTACAAAATCAAAAACCCTAAACCTCAATTTCAATTTCTCGAAGACCTCATTAACCCCTCATTCTCGTCGTCTTCGTCTTGCCGTAAGAGTTTATTCAGCCTCTTCCACCGCTCTCAATGATCCGCCCAATACCACTCTTAGCAATTACGATCACCAACTTCGAGTCAAAATCCTCTCTGAATCACTCCCCTACATCCAGAAATTTAGGGGAAAGACCATTGTAGTCAAATACGGCGGCGCCGCTATGAAATCCGCCGAGCTCAAGGCCTCTATTGTCAGGGACCTCGTCCTTCTTGCATGCGTTGGCCTCCGTCCCGTCCTCGTCCACGGCGGCGGTCCTGAAATCAACGTCCTTCTCAATCAGCTCAACATCCCTTCTCAGTTCCGCGATGGGCTCCGTGTGACCGACGCCAGGACCATGGAAGTTGTTTCAATGGTCCTTGTCGGAAAAGTTAACAAAGACCTGGTCTCTGGTATCAACTTCGCTGGAGCCACCGCCGTCGGCCTCTCTGGTATGGACGGCCGCCTTTTAACTGCCCGACCCAGCCCAAACGCCGCACAGTTGGTGTTTGTCGGGGAGGTCGCGAGAGTGGACCCCACAGTCCTCCAAACGCTCGTGGACAACGGAAGCATCCCGGTGATTGCTTCAGTTGCGGCCGATGAGTTCGGGCAGCCTTACAACATCAATGCAGACACGGTTGCTGGTGAGGTGGCGGCGGCATTGGGAGCAGAGAAACTGATCCTGTTGACCGACTCATTTTTATCCGTTATAAATACTATGTTAATCTACTTTAATTTAATAATTAATATATTATGTGCATGAATATTATAAGTTATGTATGTATATGTATTAATAATTAATACGGTGTATGTGTGTCACGTATGTATTACATTTCTTATGAGTGCATCGTTTGTGCGTATAATGTGTGTTAGTATTTATGTTAATCATATGTATGATTATATATGCATGTATATAGTATGTTACATTAGTCAATGTTTGCGTGTTATAAGTATATGTGTATACATATGTGTGTATGTGCACGTATGTATCATCATGTTCCTATTGTTATTATTATTATTATTGTTAGTATTGGACTAATATGTAATCATTCATTTTTATCCGGTTTGTAAATATTGTTAATATATTAGTATAATAATTAATGGGGAATTATTATTGCATGTATACATATTACATTATATGTTTATTTTATATGCATGATTAGTGTACGTATAGGGTGTGTGATGTGTGCATGTATACTATAAGCCATGTATATGCATTAGTAAGTAATATGGTGTATGTATGTCGCATTTATTTACATTCCTTACGAGTGCATAGTTTGTACGTATAATATGTGTGGATATTCATGATTATCATGTGTGTTACTGTATGCATGTATGTTAGTATGTTACATTAATTAATGTTTGCATGTGTATTCGTATGTTACACTTATATGAATGTGCACGTATACGTATGTATGTAATATCATATTATTATTATTATTATTATTGGACTAATGAAAAATAAAATCTAAAATGTAAAACCCAAATGAATAAATTGATAGTCCAAGTCCATTACAAATCTGAAGTCTAATATTATTACAAGGCCCGGTTGGCCCAAACCCAAACCCTATTTAATTTTAATTATTTTGGTGCAGATAACTATGGGCCGTTGGATCAAGATCTGATCCAACGGCCACGATCAAGCAGGGATAAAATATCTGGCCGGCCGCGTGCATTACACGTCTGGACCGTTCGAGTGCCACGCGCGGACTCTTCGATATCCCACGCGTGCGTGAGCCCCACGCGCTATAACACCTCGACTGCTGAGCCCCACGTGGCACGATCTGGAGCCGTTTCACCGATCGAGGCTTCATCTGGGCCGTTCATCCTTCAAGCCAGCCCGACCGTTAGATCAGATCTGATCTAACGGCCGAGAACGCCTCTGGCCGAAGACAGAACCCCCACACCGCCACCATGCTTCACCATGCCGATCTCCAACCACCGCGCTCAGAACACAAGAAAAGAAATATTATGTCAGTAGCAGTCCAGATCTGAAATAGATATTATATTACTTGTACCAAACCAAAAAGACAGGCATATATGTATGAAACAAACATTTTGTAAGGCAGCCAAGTTGTAATTGAAAGAAAAAATACAAAAAACAGTCTTTAGTGGTAAATACTCGTCTCTTTTCTTACTTTGTTCCATGCATACAAAAAAATTATACATAGTAAATAAAAAGAGAGGGTTAGAAGTCGTTACCATCGTCGTCGGTGGAGTTCCCCTCACCAGTGATAAGCCGAATCTGGTGAACTGAAAGGAGTGTGAGACCCTTTTTTGGTTTCGTTTTGGGTTGAAAAAAAAAGAAGGGGTTTTTTTTGTTTCGTATTTCTTAGATCTAGGACGAATTGAGGCTTTTTCTCCGAATCCAAGTTCAGATTCGTGTCAAGAGTAAGGTAGGGTTCATTTTGGTGTGTTTTTTGGGGCTCGCCGGCTAGCGGCTGCCGGCGACGAAGAAGACGGCGGTCGGCCGCCGGATTCTGGGTTCATCAGGGAGAGTTGAGAGAAAACGAGAGAGAGTGGCTTGTTATAAAACTGAAAAAATGAACGAAAGGGGGAAATTTTGGTTTCGGCCAAAAAAGGGGGGATTTATAGGTGTTATTATTTCGTGAAATAGGGAAATTATGTAATAAATCCCCCCGCGCTTTCAACATTTTCGTTTCTGTCTCGCCGCATGGTATAATCACAATTCCAGTCCCTCTTATATTTCAAAATCTTGCAATCCAGTCCCTAAATTACACCGAATCAGTTTTTAAATGGTAAAATTACCCCTTTAACCATCCCGCGTTTTTGAATTTTTCATTTCGGGTTTGCCCCTTGGTCTAATTACAGTTTCAGTCCTTTCAAGTTTGGTCATGTTTGCATTTTCGTCCTTAAATTGCATATTATTATCCTTTAATTTCTGCCACTGATGTTTATTTCTTTTCATTTCAGTCATGTTTCCATGTAAATATTCATGTTTGTGTTATAATCGTATATGTTGATGTAGTCTTTTGCCTTATTATATATCCCTCGTAAATGCCTTGTATTTTTATGTTTACATGTATATGTGTGATAAGTTTATGATGATTATGTATCTTTATGTATTTGTTCGGTTATTCGTATTACGTATATTGTGTTCTAGTCGGCTCGCACACAATATGTTTTGTATTTTAGTACGTATTGTATGTTTTCTTGGCTTTAGGTTACGTGTTAGTATATTTTCTTTTTATGTATAATATATTGCTTTATATGTGTTGAAATGTGTTTTATTTCTAATATGTATGTCTTCTTGAAATATATATTTTTGTCCATACATGTATTTATTCATGCCTTGTTATTGTGACATGTTAAATTTGTTTTTATCTACTATTAAGCTTGATATGTATATGTGTGTTTTAATTACGTATTTTATTTATGTTAGATTAGTATCCTGTTATGTGAATATTTACTGTCTTTAAATTATCTGCCATGTTTTATATTTTGCCACTAAGATTGCATATCGAGATATAAATTGTCAATGCGGTGCCCTTTTATCCGAGCGTAAACGGGGCCAGTATCAGGCGTAGTGATAGTGGTTGGGCGTTTACTCTCGGATAACGGGGCCCTTAAAATTTATTCGCAATTATAACTGAATTTTAAACTAATCGTCACTTTAATCTGGAAAATCTAATATTAATAAAGCGGTAATTATTAAAGTACCAATTTTGGGCGGTGTGGGGGTGCTAATCCTTCCCCATCCGTAACCGACTCCCGAACCCAACAGTTTTTTAAATCTCTGGTTTTATGGTGTCCGGCCTACCTAAGTGGCCGGTGGCGACTCTAATTTTTAAAAATGCGTTTTTTTTAAAACCCCTACGGAATAAACGTTTTATATCCGAAAACTCACAAACACCTCGAAAACCTCGTTTTAGCGAAAAAGGACATCGCTACAGATGGGGACTCCGCTGGGGAAAATTTTTTGTTTTTCAAAAACAAGAAGAGAGTCAAGCTTTTTAAAATAATTACCGCTTTATTAATATTAGAAATTTCGGGTTAAAGTGACTATTAAATTAACATTCGGTTATAATTGCGCGTTTATTTTAACGCATTTAAAATATGGCATATAAACCCGTTTTTTTAAGTGGGGGAAAACGCTAATGCTCTCGTGGAGATATCGTTCTCCCGTATGGGCCTAGCAAGTACCTTCGGGGCTCGAGTACCTTATGCTTCTGTAAGGATATCGTTCATTCGTGCAGGCATAAGTGAATGGGTCCCCCTGAATTGAACCCGGTTGAAAGGAGCCTATAATGGGTGATGATCGGGGGCCTTGCTACTCTTAGTAGAGGACAACAAGGACAGTTTGGGTACCTCTTAGAACCAAAACTGCATATAGAGAACACATAGAAACCCACCCTGTTAGAGCCATGCGGATAACCTAGGTGTCTTAGATGGAATGTAAATAGGATTGCCTTGTTTGCTTATCGCATTTAATTTTCCCTTTTATTACGTACTTATCATTTTTGTCTGGTACTGACTTGTTTTCCTTTTGCTTTGTTTTTGCATATCATTGCATTCGCATTACACAGGGCATTGATTCCCGAGTGATTTCTCCCATAATAGAAGATTGTTCAAGATGGACCACATGTTCTTTGACCTGAAGGAAAGGGGTCCAATTCCATAGTTCCATCCCGAGACTAGACCAGAAGAATCATTCAAGGACTTCAGAACAGTTTCGGTAAGCAATGTCAATTCTGGGGACAAACAAGATGAAATACAAGAACTAAAGAAGCAGATGTCCGAGATGATGGACCAGATGAATGCCATGATGAAAGGCAAGCAACATGTCGAACCCAGAAAAGATTCGATCGAGGATCAGAATGTGGAACAGAATAGTTAGAATGTCGAGACAGACAACACCGTTAAATATGACAAATCGAATCTATTTGTGATCAATCTCAAGAAGCAGACAAGTAGCATATCTGGGGTAGATACCAAGGGAACAGAGGCAAAACCAGGGGAAGTTCGAGAATCTAATGACATCAGAAGGCATTATCCTATACCCATGAGATACACCGAGTTACTTTCGTTGCTTGTCGAAAGGAGCCTTATCATACCAGTGAAGTCTGTACCAAGAAAACCTCCTTATCCGAAGGATTACAACAGTCGTGTCTGGTGCGGCTACCACATAGGCGATTCGAGTCATCACACTGGAAATTGTAGGGCCCTGAAGGACAGAGTTCGAGATCTTATCAGAATGGGAATTTTGGGTTTCGAAGACGGACAACCCCGATTCTTCAGCCAGCCAGCCGTTGCCCGAGAGGTAAAGTCGAAAGAGGGTCAATACCCAGCCCAAGGTTTGGGTAACACAAAAGTGGGTCACTCAAGCGGGATAAAGTTAGGAGTCAAGAATAAAAGCGTATCAGAAGATGAACTTGCACGCAAGTGCAGCCAGCTCGAGCATGAGAGGCACGATCTGAGCATGAAATTAAAGAATGTACAAGACAAGTACCAGAAGCTGCACTTTGAATTCAAGAGTTTCGGTCTGGGTGACACCGCGAAAGAGTGGGTCAATGGTATGATTCAGCTGAGGAACGGTTCAGAACGCTGGAAGCAGATATGCAAGAATAGTAAGAATAAAATCAGATCATTATCACAGAAGCTGGAAGAAGCTGAGGGCCAACGCGACATTCTCCAAAGTGAGTTGGAAAACAGTCTAGCCATGGAAGATATCTTGAAATCAAGTCTGCAGCAGGAAAGGAATGAATCACAAGCCTTTCAAATGGAAAACGTAGCACTCAAAGAACAGATAGCGAGGCTCGAGACTGCTTTACGTACCAGTGAGATCCGTGCTGGGGCAATGACCGTTCAGCTACAAAAGGCCGAGCAAACAATACGGGAGAAAGACCGAGACATGAAGATGGTTACGACTCAAGCCCGGCAAGTAGCTCAACAGGTAGCAGATTTAGTCGATGCAGCAGCACCAATAAGCCAGAATATGGATCCAGCATTGGACCGCGAAGGAAAGCTGACAGGACTGTTGAATGAGGTCAAGACATTAGGTGCTAGGGCTCACCACTATCTGTAAAACCCTAATACCAGATGTAATGAAACCTTTCGGTCTGAATGAAAAATGTCCTATAGGGACAAATCACTTGCGGAATCGATGCTTTATTGCATTCATGCATTGCATTTGCATCACGTCCTGTGCATTGTTTAATAATTCTATCATCGTATGACACTTCATCATTTAATACTTAGGGTTCGATGGCTGAATTAATCGGAAAATAGAACGAATTGAAGAGTCGAGGCTTGACCAGTTAGAAGAAAAAATCGAGGAAGAGCTTAAGAAGAAGGGAAAGATAAATGTTTTCAATACGAGGGAACTCTGCCTAGTCCCTGATTTGGTCATTCCTCCGGATTTCAAGGTTCCTGGATTTGCGCAGTATGACGGAACCAGCTGCCCGAAGATTTACCTAACCATGTTCTATAGAAAAATAGAAGGATACAGGAAGAATGAAGAATTATTGATCCACCACTTCCATGATAGCCTGACGGGACCCGCAGCAGTGTGGTATAACCGTTTGAACAGAAACCAAGTTAGGTCATGGGGTGACCTCGCTAATGCTTTCTTGAGGCAATATAAATATGCTTTAGATTTAGCACCCTGTCGCCAATTTCTTCAGAATGGGAAAATGAGGCCAAGTGAAAGCTTCAGGGAATATGCACTAAGGTGGCGATGTTTGGCGACCCAAGTCCAACCTCCTATAGCAGAAGAAGAGTTGACTCCCCTATTCCATGCAACGCTTCCCTCTCCCTTCTTCGATGTGATGTTGGAGAAATCGAGAAACAGATTCGAAGATTTCATGACGATTGGAGAGAGGATAGAATATGCAATCAAAGAAGAAAAATTGAGTCTAAAGTCTAAGGACCAAAGTGAAGATAAGATAGATAAGGATGGAGAGGTAAATGAGTGTCATCTCCAGGGTTCGCGTGGCCGTAAAAGAAGGAGACAGACTGACAAATCGGGGTCATCAAGGAAAATTCCTCGGACGAGCGCAAATTTGGAAGTGTTTGGAACATCTATCTCAAACATTTGGCCTCATCTGGTATGGGGTCACTATCTTGTTCCTAGGCCGATAAAGATTGCACCTGATCCGTATGCCCATAGTTTTAACTTGAGTAGCACATGTGAATTCCATATGGGGGCACCGGGGCATCCCACCAGAAAATGTAGACCTTTATTGGAGGAAATCAAGAAGCTGGTCAATGATGGAACCCTGACACAAGAGCTGATCAAGTAGTGGAAGACCAAGGATGAGAGGCAAGTCTACATAGTGCTGAAGAAGCCAAAGATGTCTCTACATTAAAATACCTTCCTAAAGTAATACAAGGAATCAACTCTACTACATGTGGCCCCCATGTGGTAAAGATCTTTTGTGATGGGGCATGTTTGTTGATTTTTTATTTCAATAAAGAACACATTTCGCTTAACATATAATGTTTTTGAAAGCACATAGATATTTTCTCACCGTTGTAGGACACTGGATATCAATTGCAAGATGTGATATTAGATAGATGTCGTGACAACGATGATGTATGATCTTCCCCACCGGACTCTGGTCAGCAAAGCGAGATTATTACTCTTTCGATGATGTTCAAGGACGAAAAAGCTCTAAATGTCAACCATGTAGAGTTGCTTGAAATTGAAACTCTAGGCATAATCTTCTAGGTAGTAAAGAAATAAAAATAAGAATTAAAAAGGGGGAGAATTGAAGAAAAAGGGAAGAAAGAAAAAGAAAGAAATGAAAAATAAAGAAGGAGGAAATAATAATAAAAAATACTCCTATGTTCGAAACCTGGTAATAGGCTTGTTCGGATAAGAGTATGGGAATTTTGGGGCACTCCGCTGAAGCGGTAGGGTGGAGATACATCATCCAATTCAAGAAACCTTAGCTTCATGAGTGATGGTAATATTTTCAAATCGTGACTATGCCGAGTAACTTGGGGCAGTGTTGTTTGCTCCATCGTTGTCCTCAAGACAAAAGGACTGTGACGAATTGATTTCCTCAAATAATGATAAAAGCAAAAAAAAAAGAACAAAAAACAGAAAAAAGGAAAAATGATGAAAAGAGGAAAAAGAAAGAAAAAGAGATAAAACGATAGCATAGGTAAAATTAAAACTCGCACCACCCAGAACTCTATTCCTAGAGTAATATTTCTGCGCTTGAATGGTCATACAAACCCACCCTTTTTGGGGCAGAGCATGTAATGAGAATTGAGAAAGAGTAATACTTTACAGCAACGCGGTAATCATGAGGATGAACCGAGTCACCAGGGAAGACTTCACATCCTTGAATTACCGAGTGGTTGAATCTAAGCCACTCTTGCACATGATATCCAGAGCTCCTATGTTGTGTTTTCAAGATCTTGTATGTTAATCTAAATGATACCCTTCAGTGGAACACCAATCAACAAATTGACAAGTTAAAGGAACAAAGATTTCCATGTATTACTTCAGGGGTAAGATCCAGAACACAAGGTTGCGGATACTATTGGAGCCCCTAACCAGAAACGACCTCACAATGCATAGAATGAAGATGATGACAGAAGTATAGGTGTCAGACAGCTCAAGAACAAGAAGCGGATTCCAGCCATGATGCCTTGTTTGGTTCAAGAAAATGAAGGACGAAACATGACAAGAATGAGCTTACAAAGTGTGGGGACGATAAAAAGTAAACATTGAGTCTCCAAAGAATTAAAGCACAGAGATCGATGAATGGTGCCCGTCAAGAGGCAACAAGAAGATTGAGGTTAAGAAGCATTTTGCTCACCCCGATGACGAAACTAACGAATACTCAGAATGTTGGGTCAAAAGGACTGGAAGGTAGCCGAGCATGATCGAATGGGGCAGTGCAGAACATAAAGAATAGTAAGAATCTCTGCACACGCATGATATAGTGTTTGTTGGTGAAGCAGGCAGAGACCCCGAAGAAGAAAGGCGGGTGCTCGTGCAAAAGAATAAGAACGGGTGCTCATTGAACAAAATTTGACGGAAATGAAGATCAAAACTGAGCATACCGCAAAGGGAAAGGAAATAGAGAAATCCGAAGAATGACTTTTCAGGACATAAGATTTTAAAACAAGACTAACAATAAAAAAGAAAAGAGAGTGAGAGAAAATGAGGATAAAAAAGGTGAAAAAGAAACAAGGAAAAAGAAAAAGAGGAAAAAGAAAGCACGACATTGCATGCATCATATAGATAGAGACATGTCAATTTTGCTTGTTCCTAAATAGGTATTTGAAGAATTATCGAAGAATTTACCAAAGTCCCGAAAAAACGGCAGCCATAGCGGCGTGAGACCCAGATGTTAAATCCTTCGGGTCATCGGTAAGTCCTTCGGGCACGATGTTAAGTCCTTCGGGCCACCAATAAGTTTTTCGAGCGTGGTGATAAGTCATTCGAGCCATCAGTAAGTCCTTCAGGCATGATGCGGTAGCATAGCGGCGTGAGTCCCGAAAGAACGACAGCCATAGCGGCGTGAGACCCAGATGGTAATTCCTTCGGGTCATCGGTAAGTCCTTCGGGCATGATGTTAAGTCCTTCGGGCCACCAATAAGTCTTTCGAGCGTGGTGATAAGTCCTTCGGGCCATCAATAAGTCCTTCGGGCATGATGCGGCAGCATAGCGGCATGAGTCCCGAAAGAACGACAGCCATAGCGGCGTGAGACCCAGATGTTAAATCCTTCGGGTCATCGATAAATCCTTCGGGCACGATGTTAAGTCTTTCGGGCCACCAATAAGTCTTTCGAGCGTGGTGATAAGTCATTCAGGCCATCAGTAAGTCCTTTGGGCATGATGCGGCAGCATAGCAGCGTGAGTCCCAAAAGAATGGCAGCCATAGCGGCGTGAGACCCAGATGGTAAATCCTTCGGGTCATTGGTAAGTCCTTCGGGCATGATGTTAAGTCATTCGGGCCACCAATAAGTCTTTCAAGCGTGGTGATAAGTCCTTCAGGCCATCAGTAAGTCCTTCGGGCATGATGCGACAGCATAGCGGCATGAGTCCCGAAAGAACGGCAGCCATAGCGGCGTGAGACCCAGATGTTAAATCCTTCGGGTCATCGGTAAATCATTCAGGCACGATGTTAAGTCCTTCGCGCCACCAATAAGTCTTTCGACCGTGGTGATAATTCCTTCGGGCCATCAGTAAGTCCTTCGGGCATGATGCGGCAGCATAGCGGCATGAGTCCCGAAAGAACGACAGCCATAGCTGTGTGAGACCCAGATGTTAAATCCTTTGGGTCATTGGTAAGTCCTTCAGGCATGATGTTAAGTCCTTCGGGCCATCAGTAAGTCTTTCGAGCATGATGATAAGTCCTTCGGGCCATCAATAAGTCCTTCGGGCATGATGCGGCAGCCTTAGTAGCATAGGTCTAAAAATGGCAGCAGCCTCGTAAAAAAAGGGAAACAGAAGAAACGAAAAAGAAGAAAATAAAGGAGGAAAGAAAAATCGAAGACAAAGATTATAAAGGAGAAGCCTACATTTTCAAGCCCCAGTCGGAAGAATCCATCAGCGACGTAAAAGGTTTTATATAGGAGAAACCAGCGTTGAAGGCGAATAGTTCTATATAGGAAGGACTCCAAGCTGTACTGTCTCGAAATAAAAAGTTCTACATAGGAGGGACTCATAACTCGAGGCTTCAGAGCGAAGGGTTCTATATAGGAAGAGCCTGAAGCTCCAAGATCGGAAGGTGACGAAGCTCTATATAGGAAGAACTTACGAGCCTGAAGATTCAGCTAAGGAAAAACGGAGAGTTCCAGAAGAACACGTGATTCTGAAGTTGTGAGCAGGGAAGTCGGATAAAAATGAGTGCTTTCGGTCTTTGCTTTGTTCTCGTTTCACGAGAACAAGCAAAGAGGGGCAACTGTAATCACTCATTTTTATCCGGTTTGTAAATATTGTTAATATATTAGTATAATAATTAATGGGGAATTATTATTGCATGTATACATATTACATTATATGTTTATTTTATATGCATGATTAGTGTACGTATAGGGTGTGTGATGTGTGCATGTATACTATAAGCCATGTATATGCATTAGTAAGTAATATGGTGTATGTATGTCACACATGTATTTACATTCCTTACGAGTGCATAGTTTGTACGTATAATATGTGTGGATATTCATGATTATCATGTGTGTTATTGTATGCATGTATGTTAGTATGTTACATTAATTAATGTTTGCATGTGTATTCGTATGTTACACTTATATGAATGTGCACGTATACGTATGTATGTAATATCGTATTATTATTATTATTATTATTATTATTATTGGACTAATGTAAAAATAAAATCTAAAATGTAAAACCCAAATGAATAAATTGATAGTCCAAGTCCATTACAAATCTGAAGTCTAATATTATTACAAGGCCCAGTTGGCCCAAACCCAAACCCTATTTAATTTTAATTATTTTGGTGCAGATAACTATGGGCCGTTGGATCAAGATCTGATCCAACGACCACGATCAAGCAGGGATAAAATATCTGGCCGGCCGCGTGCATTACACGTCTGGACCGTTCGAGTGCCACACGCGCGTGCAGTCCACGCGCGAACTCTTCGATATCCCACGCGTGCGTGATCCTCACGTGCTATAACACCTCGACTGCTGAGCCCCACGTGGCACGATCTGGAGCCGTTTCACCGATCGAGGTTTCATCTGGGCCGTTCATCCTTCAAGCCAGCCCGACCGTTAGATCAGATCTGATCTAACGGCCGAGAACGCCTCTGGCCGAAGACAGAACCCCCACACCGCCACCATGCTTCACCATGCCGATCTCCAACCACCGCGCTCAGAACACAAGAAAAGAAATATTATGTCAGTAGCAGTCCAGATCTGAAATAGATATTATATTACTTGTACCAAACCAAAAATACAGACATATATGTATGAAACAAACATTTTGTAAGGCAGCCAAGTTGTAATCGAAAGAAAAAATACAAAAAAACAGTCTTCAGTGGTAAATACTCGTCTCTTTTCTTACTTTGTTGCATGCATACAAAAAAATTATACATAGTAAATAAAAAGAGAGGGTTAGAAGTCGTTACCATCGTCGTCGGTGGATCTCCCCTCACCAGTGATAAGCCTCTTCGGCTTTCCCAAGCTGAATCTGGTGAACAGAAAGGAGTGGGAGACCCCTTTTTGGTTTCGTTTTGGGTTGAAATAAAAAAGGAATGGGTTTTTTTTGTTTCGTATTTCTTAGATCTAGGACGAATGGAGGCTTTTTCTCCGAATCCAAGTTCAGATTCATGTCAAGGGTAAGGTAGGGTTCATTTTGGTGTGTTTTTTGGGGCTCGGATTCATGGTGGCGGAGAAGACGGCGGTCGGCTGCCGGATTCTGGGTTCATCAGGGAGAGTTGAGAGAAAACGAGAGAGAGTGGCTTGTTATAAAACTGAAAAAATGAACGAAAGGGGGAAATTTTGGTTCCGGCCAAAAAAGGGGGGATTTATAGGTGTTATTATTTCGTGAAATGGGGAAATTATGTAATAAATCCCCCCGCGCTTTCAACATTTTCGTTTCTGTTTCGCCGCAAGGTATAATCACAATTCCAGTCCCTCTTATATTTCAAAATCTTGCAATCCAGTCCCTAAATTACACCGAAACAGTTTTTAAATGGTAAAATTACCCCTTTAACCATCCCGCGTTTTTGAATTTTTCATTTCGAGTCTGCCCCTTGGTCTAATTACAGTTTCAGTCCTTTCAAGTTTGGTCCTGTTTGCATTTTCGTCCTTAAATTGCATATTATTATCCTTTAATTTCTGCCACTAATGTTTATTTCTTTTCATTTCAGTCCTGTTTCCATGTAAATATTCATGTTTGTGTTATAATCGTATATGTTGATGTAGTCTTTTGCCTTATTATATATCCCTCGTATATGCCTTATATTTTTATGTTTACATGTATATGTGTGATAAGTTTATGATGATTATGTATCTTTATGTATTTGTTCGGTTATTCGTATTACGTATATTGTGTTCTAGTCGGCTCGTACACAACATGTTTTGTATTTTAGTACGTATTGTATGTTTTATTGGCTTTAGGTTACGTGTTAGTATATTTTCTTTTTATGTATAATATATTGCTTTATATGTGTTGAAATATGTTTTATTTCTAATATGTATGTCTTCTTGAAATATATATTTTTGTCCATATATGTATTTATTCATGCCTTGTTATTGTGACATATTAAATTTGTTTTTATCTACTATTAAGCTTGATATGTATATGTGTGTTTTAATTACGTATTTTATTTATGTTAGATTAGTATCCTGTTATGTGAATATTTACTGTCTTTAAATTATCTGCCATGTTTTATATTTTGCCACTAAGATTGCATATCGAGATATAAATTGTCAATGCGGTGCCCTTTTATCCGAGCGTAAACGGGGCCAGTATCAAGCGTAGTGATAGTGGTTGGGCGTTTACTCTCGGATAACGGGCCCTTAAAATTTATTCGCAGTTATAACCGAATTTTAAACTAATCGTCACTTTAATCTGGAAAATCTAATATTAATAAAGCGGTAATTATTAAAGTACCAATTTTGGGCTGGGGGTGCTAATCATTCCCCATCCGTAACCGACTCCCGAACCCAACAGTTTTTTAAATCTCTGGTTTTATGGTGTCCGGCCTACCTAAGTGGCCGGTGGCGACTCCAATTTTTAAAAATGCGATTTTTTTAAAACCCCTACGGAATAAACGTTTTATATCCGAAAAATCACAAACACCTTCAAAAATCGTTTTTAGCGAAAAGAGACATCGTTACATAATATAAGATAAAATCCAAAGAAATATATGTATTAAACCCAAATGAGTTAGAGTTCAGTCCAAATTACATAAAGCCCAAATGTATTTACATCAAGGCCCAATTGACTAATTCAGACCCAAACTTAAAAAACCCTAAATCGATCAGCTAACCCTAAGACTTTCTCCTTGCGTAGCCCAATCTAGGCCGTTCGATCATATTTTGATCCAACGGCCATGATCGAAAGGGAAAAATCTTCCAGTTGGCGCGTGTGACTCAATCCCGGGGCTGCTGGACTTCCACGCGCGCATGGCATGCACATGCTGACTCCTCGTATACCAAAAAGACACGTGGCACGATCTGGTACTAGCCCTAGTCCAAGATTGCATCCCAGCCGTCTGTATTCCATGTAATCCCAGCCGTTGGATCAGATCTAATCCAACGGCCAGGGTTCAGTCTGGCACCACTCTACCTCCACCACGCCACCGCCATGCTTCTTCACCGGCTCCAATCACCGCGTCAATCATCAAAAAACACAAAAAAATTTAGACTTGTCAGTACCAAACCAGACTGAAATATATGTATTTTATATTGTTTTCTATCAAAACTCATTAGAGGATATATGTATGAAAGGAAAAATTGTAAAAGGGGTCAGTTTTTAGTTTCTGGCTTTTCCATAAATAACAAAAACACAGAAAAGTTCCAAGGGTAAATATTTTTTCTTCTTCTTTTCTCATGCATGAATGAACCCTAAATAGATAGTAAAAAAAGACAAACATAAAAAAACAAATCTTTTACCTGAGTCGGTCCAAGTCTCGCCGGCAATGAACCCTTAGAGGTAAGCCGTTTCAGGGAGGGGTTCCTTTTGATTTTAAAACAAAGGTTTCGGGTAAAAGAGGAGTGTGTTCAGAGGTTTTTTTCGTTCAAGGAAGTGATCTGGGCGGCCGGAGGTGCTGGTCCGGGAAGGCTTGAGGCGTCCGTCGAGGCCGAGCCTCGCCTGAGACTGCTTGAGCACGACGACGTTGAAGGGTTTTGGATTCTGGGGAGTTTGGTTTCTGGAGAACAGAGAAAGAGTTGAGAGCCTCTCTCTTTAAGGTAAAAAATGACAAAGAGGGAAGTGAGAGCCGGTCAAATGGTTTTATAGAAAAGAAAATAAAAGCTTTTGGTTTAATTACCCATTAAGGGCCTCGGTTCTTAGCATTTTTTCATATGGAGCCTGCCCCACAGTCTAATTACAGCACGGGTCCTCCTTGCTTTTCTTAATCTTTCAATTAAGCCACCAAATTAAATCAATCAGATGTTAGAATGGCAAAATTGCACACTTAGACATTTCGCGTTTCGTTGTTTTATGTTTTGAGCTTGCCCCTTGGGCATTTTACAGAATAGGTCCTTCCAAGTTTCATTGAGCCTGCATTTTCGTCCCTAAATCATGTTTTTATTGCTCCGTTTTCTGCCATTTTAGTTTCCTTTTGTTTCATTACAGTCCCTTCCTTATGTTTTAATTACTTATGTCTGTTTTTTATTTCAAGTTTTTAACATGTTTGCTTCTTAGTGTTTTTGTTTCAAGTTTTTATGTTCGTTTTATTACATGTATGTTTATATTTTACGGAATATGTTCTTTGGTATCATGCTTTCGTGATTTAATTTAGTTCGTTCTCACATACCTATTTCATGTATTTTAGTTTAATTCGTGTATCATGTCCACATGTTAACATGCTTTTTGTCCATTTCGTTTCTTTGTGATATCATGTTTTTGCCTTCTATTTCTTTTGCTCGTCGTGCATGTATGTTTGTTTTAAATGTTGTCTTATTTCCTTAGCGTGTAATATGTTCTTGTTTGCTAATATAAATTCCCATGTCCTTTTTGTTTTCTTAGGCTATGCGTTAGTGTGTTTTTTGGTTACACGTAATACCATGTTTTTATCTATGTATGTAAATTATGTCACATGATAAGTGTTAGGTATATGTTCGTCTTCTACTTTGATTTGTTTGTTCAATATCATGTCACATGTACGCCATGCATATGTTGCATCATGTTTTATGATGTATATATATGTGTTTTAGTTTTTTTTATTAGTTTGCATCTTAGGTTCGTGTTATAAATGGGTAATAATTTTGTTACGTATTAATACCATGATATGTTTATAATATGTGCGCATGTTTTTTTACCTGATAAGCATCATGTATTATATTGTGGTAGTATTGTTTTGTCATTTTAATACCATATTACACATATATGTCATGCACATTTTGTATTTTTATATGCATTTTAACATGTGAATATTTGATTTATTAATTTTTCGTCGAAGCATGTCTTCTCTTCATTTAATTTGGAAGTTTTTTTTGTTACTTGTTTACGCTTTGTTTTTATTGTAATATGTTGTGTTGATTATGCTCATGCATTTTACTATTTTTGTTCAATTTTATAATATCCATGTTTTTATTTTGTATTATGTCAATGTGAATGCTTTTTTCATTTATCCAATTAGCTCTAAATTTGCACAATGGAATAATATTTGTCAATGCGGTGCCCTTTTATCCGAGCGTAAACGGGACCAATATCGGGCATAGTGATGGTGGTTAGGCGTTTACTCTCGGATAACGGGGCTTTTAAAATTTATTCGCACTTATAACCAAAATTTAATTTAACCGTCACTTTAATCCGGAATTTTAACATTAATAAAGCGGTAATTATTAAAGTACCAATTTTGGGCGGTGTGGGAGTGCTAATCCTTCCCCATCCGTAACTGACTCCCGAACCTAACAATTTTTAAATCTCTGGTTTTACGGTGTCCGGCCTACCTAAGTGGCCGGTAGCGACTCTATTTTCTAAATAAAACGGGCTTTCTTTAAAACCCCACGGAAGACATTATTTTCAAAACAATACAATAGATAAAACTCGTTTTTTAGCGTAAAAGGATATCACTACACCGGCGTCGCCGGGATTCTGAGAAATCGAGACGACCCTGGAAGCTTGGTGAAAGAGATTGATATAAAGGGAGTGAAGAAAATGATCGAGGAAGGGAAGGTGGGTGGTGGGATGATTCCGAAAGTGAATTGTTGTATTCGATCCCTTGCTCAAGGGGTCACCACCGCTAGCATTATCGATGGTCGTGTTGAGCACTCGCTGCTTCATGAGATTATGACCGATGAGGGGGCTGGAACAATGATCACCGGCTAAACTATAGCCTACTGTTCTCTTTCTTTGTTAGTTTTAATGTTGTAAGTCTTATTTTTCTGCTTCAATTTCGCGTGGCAAGAATAAAATGGGTAATGGAATTGGAAGCTGAACACAATTTTCAATTAAGCTGCATATATTTGATACTGGCAGAGGCTGTAGCTGTAGCTTTAAGCTGAACATCTTGGCTATTAACTTCTACAGTCTTCTCTTTATGTGCTTATATCTTTTCTTTGCATAAAGTTTTATATGGATTCTCCCTCTTTTGTTTGGCTATGCTTTTTCTTGCATTTATGTAATGTCTTAGTCGCTTTATGTTTTTTGGTTTATTGGAATTTCAAGTTGCTCTTGTTTGTGTGATAGATTGAGGAATTCCACAGGTTCCTCCTATGGAGCTGTGTTACCTGGATCGGGGTGAGTTTTATATGTTTGACACAGGCATGTTTCACTTTTTTTTTAATATTTGGAGGATCATACCGCAAACGGCAAACTTATGTCTGAATATGCATCGGACAAAGGTATTTTAGGAAAACGAAACGTCTAGGTAACATAGTTGTGGAGTGGGTTACATGTTACACAACATTTTATTGTTATTCTGATATTTCATTGTATTTTAGATGCTTCTTTTTTGTATTTAGTTTGGTCCTTTGTTACTTCTCGTGTAATTCTTCATGATATGCCTTGTTGCTTATTTTATTTTGTCTAAAAAATGGCATCGGCTCCAACTTATTTATCTGGAAATCTGTCTTCCACAACCTATATTTTACCATTACATCCAAGTAGATATTTGCTAGGTTTGAGGTGGAAGCTATTGGCTCGAAGGAGACAGCTCGACGGTGTTGTTATGAGATACGAGGGGTGAAATTCAGGGATGCATTCTGGACTGAGTCATTTACTGTGTTTCCGCATTGTATTCGAAGACTCTTGAATTATAGGCAGATATAGGCGACACGAACAATTAAATTCAGTACTTTCTTAGCCTACTTTCTTTATTTGAGGTTAAAGAATGTGTCTTCTTTTGCTGGGATAAGGTTTAGCAATGTTATTTACTTTGTTTCAGCCTTTCTTTTAGTATAATAAAATTTTATTATTTATTAATTTTAAATTCGTGCTGAAGGCATGAGTAAATCAAAAATAGGTATCGTTGATGGGAATAGTATATTTTGAAGGTTTCCAATGAAAAGAACTGTGTGCAGATTCCAAATTTTGGAGTGACTGAGCTTATTATCATCCAAGACAAAAACAGGAATAAGTAGGAGACTAAAATTTAAGCTCCGCCTATCCATTTGGCAACTGATTATGATGAGTATAAATATCCCATTATCTCCATCTCCATTCTCCATTAACTGTTTGTAGAACAGCATAGCAGGATGAAGGTTGCAGCTATGGACGCCATTGATTCTTTGATGCCTTACTTAGTCCACTTGGTAGTGTTATACGTGTCTGTCGTTGTCATCTACTTGCTTTACAAATATAAATCCAGCAACGGCGGTGCCACCCTCAACCTTCCTCCGGGAAGAAAGGGTCTTCCCTACATTGGTGAAACCTTGGATTATGTGTTGGCGTCCAGATGGGGTACTCCTGAGAAATTCATAACTGATAGAACTACCAAATATTCACCTGATGTGTTCCGCACATCGTTGCTCGGAGAAGACATGGCGATCTTTTGCGGCGCCGCAGGTAACAAGTTCCTTTTCTCCGGCCAAAACAAATACGTCACTTCATGGTGGCCTGATTCCATCAAGAAAGCTTTGATGGATCCAGACAGTGTTGACAATTCTTCTAAAGAAGAATCGACCAAACTTCGAGCCTATCTACCTCCTTTTCTCAAGCCCGAGTCCCTGCAACATTATATACCAGTGATGGATATAATGGCAAAAGAGCACCTAAATCAATACTGGTTCCCCCATAATGAGGTCCAAGTTTTCCCGCTCTCAAAGAAGTACACATTCGCCCTTGCCTGTCGTCTTTTCATGAGCGTCACAGATCCAGAGGAGATTGAAAACTTCGCCAAGCCTTTCGCTCTTGCAACTGCGGGTCTCATATCGGTGCCCATTGATCTTCCGGGTACAACATTCAACCGTGCAGTGAAAGCCGGCAGACAAATTCGAAAACAGCTTTTGGCCCTCATCACCAAGAAGAAAAATGAGCTATTAGAGAAAGGGAAAACAGTGGCTTCGGACTTGGTTGATAGCATGTTGATGGATGGAATGACGGAGGTTGAGATCGGCAACAAGATCGTAGGCTTCTTTATCGCCAGCCATGACACAACAAGCACTGCAATCACCTTCATTGTTAGCTATCTCTCGGATCATCCCGACGTGTATAGCAAGGTCCTTGAAGGTACGTGCTTTGATTTGGATTTTAATTTTTAATCGACCGGGGACTGAACAAATACTGGTTGAAAACTGCAGAGCAAATGGAGGTTTTAAGATGCAAAGTGGGAGGGTCAGGGGAGCCATTGAGATGGGAAGACATACAGAAGATGAAGTATACATGGTGCGTGGCATGTGAAGTCATGAGGCTGGCTCCTCCGGCTAACGGATCGTTTAGAGAGGCCATTACTGACTTTACCTACGCTGGTTATAGAATTCCAAAGGGATGGAAGGTAATCCCTCTGACCATGTTTCTCATTTATACCAGACATTATCATCTGACCATCCATGTACACATTGTTGATCGTTCGTTACTTGGAATGCACGGTTCAGGCATTTTGGACGGTGCATACAACCAATAAGAATCCGAAATACTTCCCGGATCCAGAAAGATTCGATCCATCAAGATTTGAAGGGAATGGTCCAGCGCCCTACACGTTTGTACCATTCGGGGGAGGCCCTCGGATGTGCCCGGGAAAAGAGTATGCTCGACTCGAAATCCTGACATTCATTCACAACCTGGTCACCCTTTTCAAATGGGTGAAAACCAATCCGAATGAGAAGATTTCCTACATTCCATCTCCCATTCCTGAGGAGGGTCTTCCCATCAACATACAACCAATACCAAACTAATTGCCCTCCTCTCCGATGCATCGATATTGAAAGCTTTTCAACTCCATGAAACGAGTTAAACGTTTCACGTGTGCCACTTTTATTATTAATTGTTTTCCCCCTTGTTTTACTTTACCTAAATATAATACATGATATCTTTTAAATTTGCTATATAATATATATTTGTAAACTTTTACTGTTTTGTAGAACAATGTAATAATAAATTCCTAAAATAAGTTGATGGATAATACTTTTTCGATATTTTGTAGTTGATTTAGTTTTATATTTCTTTATCTTCAATGAATAAATTTATATTATCTATATGATATAAATCTACAACATTATTCAATCGTTATAAGATGGAAATTCACCCTAGAATCTTGGGTTATTATTATTATTGGCCCATATGCTATAGAACCCATTTCAGTTGAGTACATTAAGAAGAAATTAGGGGTGAGAATCGGTGGTGCGGAATAGTTTTACATTTTTTATTTCGTTCCCAACACTTGCAGCTACGGTTTCGGGCAGGAGTGTATCTACAATAGGTCAAGATAAGTTACTTGACCTATCATAAAAAAATTAGATAAACTACATCAGAGGTCACTTAAAATAAAGTTACAATTGAATCATTCAATTATTAAAAGTTAGAATTAGGTCACTCAATTAAAGTATTAGTTATGCTCGGATCACTCCTCTATTAAAATAGAAATGAACATCTAACAAGATTTGGTATAATGATAGTTTTAGTCCTCAAAACTTATATATTCTACCAATTTAATCCTAATTCAAAATAATTCAATAAATTAAACCCTTAATACTTAAAAAAGACATCAATTTAGTCATTTTCTTCTCCAAATCGCATGTATACCCTCGTTAACACTAGATTACTTCATTTAAAATCATTAATTAATCTAGTACACAAATTTATAAATGTAAACATGTTTATAATTATTTTTAATGTTAGATCTATAATTAGTAATATACATTAAAATTAAATTCATTGAAATCTATTTAAAATTATTTATGAAAACATTCGGTTTTAGTTGTTGTTGCCCCGTAATTTTCTACAAAAGTTAAGGTTTTCCTATTATTATATAGTTTTCTTAATAATTTCATCTATTTTTAATGACTTCATTATTTCCCTTTTATTTTAAAATAAATTGATAATTAAACTTCTTAAGTTACTGGATTTTTATTATTTAACATATTTCTTAAATTCTTAGTAAGTTTGTGTATTTTCATTAAAAAGTGAAGTTGATAAAGATTTGGTGATAGAGATTAGTGATCATTCATATAAAAGTGTGGGAAGTTATTTTAGATGGTTTCAGTTACTTACAAGTAATAAAATGTTTTGTGTTCAGAGCATTAGTTGTAAAAATGATGTTTTTGAATGATTTAATTAGGGAGAAAATTTGTATAGACTATTGTAAATTTCTCTATATATGTGTTTTATTAAAGAGAGTTAGTAACTAAATCATAGCGGACCTCTTACATATATATATTTAGGTGTGATTAAATAGTCTTTTGTCATGCCAGTTATGAACATCTTAAGTAGCTTATATTTATTATCGGTGGGTGAACTGTCAAGTTTAAATTCTTATATACGCCCCTGATTTCGGGTAATTCTCATTATATAAGTTATTTTTTGTCCCTATATTCATACCCATCAGATATTTTTAAACTTTTACTGTTTTGTAGAACAATGTAATAATAAATTCCTAAAATAAGTTGATGGATAATATTTTTTCGATATTTGTAGTTGATTTAGTTTTATATTTCTTTATCTTCAATGAATAAATTTATATTATCTATATGATATAAATCTACAACATTATTCAATCGTTATAAGATGGAAATTCACCCTAGACTCTTTTTTTGGGTTATTATTATTGGCCCGTATGCTATAGTACCCATTTCTGTTGAGTACATTAAGAAGAAAGTAGGTGTGGAAATCGGTCGGTGTGGGACGATTTTATATTTTATATTTTGTTTTTAATACTTGTGGGTACGGTTTTAAGTAATTTTCATTATATATTTCGGTTATTTTTTTGTCTCCATACTCATACCCATCGTATCTCCACGGGTTTTGGGAAACCTCTATCCCTAAAAGTTAGACAAAATTTACTACTTTGTTAACAAAAGATATGGTCGGTTTCAATTTATAAGTCATCTACTCAATACATTTAAACTTTTGGTTGAAGGAGAACAAGGTTTTTGCGTAACATGAACGGAGAAATAGGGAGATAAATAGATTATATATTGTTAATTAACAAAAAAGGTTGAATTACTAGAGAGGTCACCGAAACTTGATAAGGTTTAAACAAAAGACACAAATATCTTGATGGACTATAATATTGATAATAAGACAGGTATGTATACAAGTAAATGAGAGTTATATATATTTTAAAAATTTTGTAAAATATCAGGATCCTTGCAGATATTTTTCTTGGATCCCTACAGTTATTTTTACGATTACGGTTCGATTATCCCAAAGGTTTGGATATAGCAATTCTCGTCTCCATCCCATTTGAGCTTTGGTCATAAAACTTTTCTCATTCCCGTCCTCGTGGGTGAAAGTTTCAGTTATTTCTCATCTTCGTCGGTTCGGATCCCCGCGATTTTCGGATATTTCCTATCCAAATCCCACCCCTAGAATAAAGGGACATCAATAGTATTTTTTAATAGTCTTAAGGTGATTATATGATAGTATATATCCATACTTTTCTTTATTCCTTGTATAAGGCACCCATATTTTACAAACAAAATGACTTAAATTTAAATTTCTTAAGATAAGCAACATCATATTTTCTACATGAGACCACACATTGAGTTCGGACCTCAATGGTTACTTAAAGGTTTGTTTTGTCTAACAAGATGATACTTTATACTTATTTGAGATTCAGTTCATTATTTTTTAATACATGAATCATTATATAGGTTTCATTCATGAATTACAAGTTAAACTTATAAATAGTAGTTGAATTTATATTAGATACCAAAAATATTGATTATAGTGGTAAGATTCATTGAATTTCTAAAAAAACTTTTAATTTAAACCTTAGAAATTATGTTATTAAGAAGGACAGACATAAAACTTTAATATAAACCATAAAATCAACATGTAAAATATTTAAAATAATCAATTTTTTGATAAATAAAACAATCAAATTAAATATTGATAAACAAAAAACAATGAAATAGAATTTAACCCTACACAACCATCTTAAATTAAATGAATGATATACAATAAAATATAATAAAAAGAATTTATATCTAATACATTGACGATAAAACTTTTAGTTTCCACAAGCACCTTAATTTTAGGGTTTAGGGTCTTAGTTTAGGGTATAGAGTTTATGGGTTTAGGTTTAGTAGTTTAGAATTTATGGGTAATGGTTAGAATTTAGGGGTTAGGGTTAGGATTTAGGTTTTAGAGGTTAGAGTTTAAGTTTTAGGATAATATGTTGAAGATTTAAGTTTTAACCTACAAACTCTAAATTTTATTCACAATCACTAAATTATAAACTACTGAACATAAACCCTTAAATCGTACACCCTAAACTAAATCCTTAAATCCTAAAACTAAAATACTTGTAAAAACTAAAAGCTTCGGCATCCGGTGTATCAAATAATTATCCTAATAAAAATATTTTTCATAAACTAATTTGCATAAAACAAACAAAACCTTAATTTCACTTTCATGTCTACAATTTGGTTGTCATCGTGATTCGCGGCCCACCTACTGATTTTTCGAAGCTCTGAGCTCGGCCTCCTAAGCGTTATATCTCGTCAAGATAAGGTTACAAATCACCGTCCCTGTATTTTTGTTTAAAACATTGCACACAAACTGTTCGACAAAATGTGTTGAACAAATTATTTAGAGTACAGTTCATTAAAACTTCACTTTAATTTAAGGTTTGCCAGGGGAAACATAAGGAGACGTTAATTGTAAATAACATAACTTTGGATTTCTTCCCCTTCTTAGTCACAGAAAATGAGGGGATCCCTTTTCTATCAGACCAGTTGTTCCCTGTGGAGAAGACAACGAAATCCAAAAGCCAAACCCCACTGTTGTATCCCATCATCCGCTTCATTTTCTACTGCAGACCATGACGAAGGAGACGCCTTTCAAAGCAATCCTTCTAAAGTCAAGATCTTCGACCGCCACCTCAAACGCAAACAGGTACTAGTGTTTTGATTTTCATGTTTATATGAGTCTAGTAATTGTTAATTAATCAATAATTGGTGATTGGTTTTCGGATGGCAGCGTGATCGAGCTGCGTGGTTGTTGCGTCCCAATGATTCCTTCTTACATGCTGTAGCCGATAATCTAGTGGATCGCTTGGAGGTTGTTCTCTGCTTTGCTTTACTTACCATTTTATTTCGCAAATAAGTTTTCTGCTTGTTTTAGTGATAAAATTTTCTTGATCGACCATGCTTGTTTTACTTAAGGAAATTTGTGAAAAAGACGGAACTGGTTTACTTTATAATTTCCTATTATTTCAATCCCATTTGCTTCAATCTATGGTTCTCTAGGGACATAAATGTCTCATGCTTCTAATTATACGAATTTAAGGGCACCGATTTTTCTAATGGTAGTTGGAACGATCTTACCTTTCAAAAGGTACATCAGTTTCTTAAGGCTGAAAGTTTTCCTTGGTAATTTGGGTACTTTATTGTTTGTTTCTTTTACCACCTACCTTAATTTGAAAACTATTTAAAAAAGAAGAAAAAAAACATAATTTACTTTTATATTGAAATTTTTTATTACAATTGGCGTTCGTTTTTATTTGTCCGTTGCCTTTAACTAACCACCGTTAACTTTTAGTAACTTTAAAGAAGTAATAAGAAGCTTGGCAATAGCTAAAGCCTAAAAGTATAAGAAAGTTGCTTGGAATTGTGAATGTAATGGGAATTGTGGAAATTAATTATGTACTTTAATTTTTTTAGGACTGCAGGAAAACATTTCCTACTGCATTATGTTTAGGAGGTTCTTTGCAAGCTGTGGGGCCAAAGCTGCGAGGACGTGGTGAGTGTTAGTTTAGCAAGTTCCTTTCCTACCATTTGTATAGCCATTTGTGTTGTTTAACATCAACTAGTGAAGGTTTTAGAGGACACTCTTCTTATCGTGTGGCTGCGGTTAAAGTTGTGAAGTGAATGACACTTTTATTTAGAATGAACATGTATGGTTTCTGTGCCTGTTCTGATACCCCTTTTTTTGTTAGAAATACGTAATTTGTATGATTCTGATTCTTGTAATTTTCTGTTTCTTCATGGTTAAAACTTCCTTACCAATCAGATAAATTGTTTTACTACTCCCATTTGAAATTAGTAAAAAAATCAAGGATTTTGAGCAGAGCAAAAGCCAATTGCAATTGAAGTGTTTGGAATTGTATGTGTTTGTGATCACAGTTTGACTAATTTAGGTTTTAGTATATGAGATGGTTGTTGCTATGTTAAGGCAAAAGATGTTAACTTTTGCAGATTTCAACTCAAGAATGATTCTTATAATCTACTCAAGTTTGTTTTGTTTTGGGTGCTCATGGTTATACATGTGCATGATTATCTCTTTGAGTTTATTTTTAAGCTCCAATCGATTATTGATTTTGCTGCTTTGTTTTTGCAAGTAAAAAATGAAAAAGAATAAGGATTTGAGTACCAAAGCAAAAAACATTTTACAAGAGTCTAAATTAAAAGCTTTATTTTAAAGGTAATAGAAGTTTGATTTAATATTGTTTTCTATTTATTGTGCTATTGTTTGGCAATTTGATTTGTTTGAATGAAATACACCGAAACACATTCGCAGAGATATATATTACCGACAATTACTCTCATGCAAAATGTGAGGATGTAGATAGCTGGAAGCAAAAGTACAAACAAAGGGAGCCTTGCTAAGTAAAGTCCAAAATGCCATCCTAATCTTATGAAATTTGTGTTCTAGCCATGTTCTTACACTGATCAGTTTGTTCTTCATGTTCATCTCATGCTGCTACTTTATATGTATTTATTTCCAACTACCTCAGCCGGTCCTTCAGTATCTTTTGCATTTCTTTTCCTTTATTTTCTCCCACTTTGTTCTAATTGATCAAGAAAATTTCTTTTCTTTGATCTCGATTTTTTAATTTTACACCACTTTAGGTTATGTATGTTATTCAGTATCTAGAATGTCGTTTTTATCGATTAGTGTACTTCAGTAGTTGACCAAACTCCCACTTCATGCTTGCAGGTTGCAGTGTTTTATTTATAACTCATTTGAAGAATTGTCTTCATTTGTTTCTGCTCTTTTGCAGAGATATGTTACTGATGTTAGCGGTGTATGATTTATTTGAATGATCAAGTCAAAGATAGCCTCTGTCGATAGTAACCATTATAAAGCATAATGTATCTGAAATTTGCAGGTGGAGTTGAAAAGTTAATTATGATGGATACCTCCTATGACATGTTAAAGGTGTGCAAAAGTTCTCAACCAGATTCCAGTGATGAAAATATTGAAACATCGTATGCGGTTGGTGATGAGGAGTTTCTGCCCATCAAAGAAAGGTAAGCATGAAAATTTTACTTCATATGTCAGTGTCGAAAATTTCTTTCATACACTAATTGCTTGGATTCCTTGATGTAAAGTTCAGTAGATTTGATAATCAGTTGCCTTGGACTCCATTGGACAAATGATCTTCCAGGAGCAATGATACAGGTATGTGCTTGTATTCTCCAGTGTATTAAGCGTCCACCTCAATCTTGGTGTTATACTATTTTAAAAAACTTGTTGCAATAGAAATTAGCATTGGGTGGTGTGGATGATGCGTGTTTATCAGTACACTATAGCTAGTATTGTGATGCTTGGAATATTAGTAACTAGATTAATTATTGTGCTTAAACTTGAATACCAAAAACTACACATACGATGTGTGCAGTCTATACTTTTAGGAAATACTAGTGTTCTTTTTATTTCCTTAAGGACAAGTTTGCACTTCCATACTCCTAAAATATATCAACAAATAGCAAAATATCATTCTTTTTTAAATGTTTTGTATGACTGCCAGTAGTAAATTTGCATCCAGCATTAAAAGAGGAGCATATATACTTTTGCGCAATGTTATGACCAGATGTGAGTTTTGACTTCTAGCTAGTAGTTTATAAGAATAAAATCATCAATGTTTGCTTCAGATGTGTAAAATCATTACAAATACAGGTAGAGATGTGTTGTACTCTAGGACGGGAATTATAAAATTCTTTATAAAGGCCTCATCTAATTTAAAAAGCCAGTTTTCTTTTGACTGCTAGCTAGTAAGTATTACTTTTATTGAGTTTCTAATTAAACTATCCGATCAATGTGAAATATTCAGGTTGCTTCTATATCCATGTCAATGACAATCATACTAATTGTATTTTTGACAGTGTAAATTGGCATTGAAGCCGGATGGCCTCTTCTTAGCAGCTATTCTTGGAGGAGAAACCTTAAAGTTGTCTATACCCTTTTCGTTTTTCCTATGTTGATTAGAACCTAGTTTTTACATCGTTGCATGTTACCTTTCTGTCTCACTTGTGTAGCCTATACTTTTGAATAGGGAGCTGCGAATAGCTTGCACTGTGGCTCAAATGGAGCGTGAAGGAGGCATTAGTCCGCGGGTATCACCTCTGGCACAGGCATGTGACTTGGCTACTTGTTTTCTCTCATGTCAGTTGCTTGAATGGTGACAATTTTTTTGAGTTTCTACTATTACTCTTGTCTGTTTAATTCTTTTTAACTTTAGTGATTGCAATTCAGCTATTGAGTTAAATCTTTATGCTTTTATTTGGCATATCTATATATTTATATATATGCTATATATAAAGTGGCTTAAAAGAATTCAAACTTTTGAGAAGATATTACACCGAAAGAGAGTCTCAGATTTACAATTTTTCTTCATCTTGCAATGTGTAGATAAAACATATAAACTGTTGATTGGCAATAAGACATGACAATAAAATGCATATCTTCTATTTAATTAGATTATAGGTAATTGACTGTGTGAACCACTGAGTAGGCATTACAGAGGAGGCTATTTTGTTTTGCTTTGGGCTGGGTGGGACGGTTAAGAAAAACATGGTGTGAAAAACATATTTGTAATAATGATGGGAAAGTAACATTAGAAGCATCCTTTATAGTATAGTAAATGTGAGGTAAAGCTAGCTCCCAGTCTGCAAATTTCAAGTTGGCTTTTCCATGGAGATTTAAATTAAAATATACCACAAGTGATTAAGCTTGTTTGGAAGTAAATCATGTTTCAATTGTATAATGTAGTCATTATGTGTGTCCAATATGAGAAATGAAGGATCATAACAAAACATTTTTCTAAAATAAAGAGACAATGCTTTCTCATCCTGGTGTTAACTAGCAGTTTTTAGCTTTTGGCTTCAGGTCAGGGATGCTGGCAACCTTTTGAACAGGGCAGGGTTTGCACTTCCTGGTGTTGATGTTGATGTTGATGAATATGTGGTTAGATACAAGAGTGGTAAGATTCCCTCTTATTGATTTTCAGCTTTCAATTTTGATTTGTACAGCTGTCTAATAAGCTGATGTGTATATATATATATATATCAAATTTAAAATGCTTTCAACTACGGGCTTATAAAATTTCAGGTTTATTAAATACAACTTTATTGTACCTTACCCTCCGATTCAATAATTAATTGGCCTGCTATTCTTTACATTGCTTAATAGGTTAACTTCATTTTTCATTATGAATTAAACGTCTCCTTTTATTGCAGCCTTGGATCTTATGGAACATCTGCGAGCAATGGGTGAAACTAATGCTCTTCTGCAAAGGAGCAATGTAAGACATCTTTTGGAAAATGATGTCTGTCCCATTTAATCTAGGTGGTTTTCAAACAAAGAATAAGATAATCTAACCTTAAACCCTTCATGTACTATACCTTGAAACCAGATCCTTAAGAGGGAAACAGCTTTAGCAACCGCAGCCATCTATGATTCGATGTTTGCAGCTGAAGATGGCACCATCCCTGCAACTTTCCAGGTTAGTGCATTAATATCCCTTCCAGGGGCTTTTCATTTGAAAGAAAGACATTATGCATGCCATCAGATCTTTTGTATTATAATATACGAATTTGATATCCATGATCTAACTTCCTTACAGATTATTGTTTGTTAGTTGACTGAAAGTGGAAAATCTGACCTAGCAATCTATTAATATGAGGAACTTTAAAGGAAAATTAAAAAAGGGGAAAAAAACTAGGTCCAGTAGTCATCTCTCCGCCTTTTGGTAATACTAATATGGATTGCAAGTTTGCAACTCTTCAAGGGCATTATGCCGGACACAGATTCCATTTGGTTGCAATAAGCTACTCTTAGAAAATGAATCAGCTATATATATATTTTTTGGCTTTGCTTTGAATATGATCTGCACTCTCCCTTTCACCATTACACTTGGTTTCGAAATTCTCTGTTTTGTTGACATGGCCTGTAATCGTCATGGCAACCACAAATTCTTTTACCTTCAACTGTTTCTTCCTTAATCCATTGAGAGAACAAGGGATCAATCCTAAAACGTAACAGGAAAGTGAGTTAAAGGAGAAGCTCTTCTGAGTCTGATATGAACCCCTCGATGGGGCTATGGTGAAACCGCCAAAAGCTTTAATAACATGAATCAAGTCCAATCCGATCTCCTCAGTATCTGAATTTGGGAGTTTGAAGTTGAAAAAGTCTCTATTCCAGCCCACCACCTCTCCTAGAACATATTATGTATTTCATCTTTGCTTTAGCCTCGTCTATCCTAATCGCATAACTACTAACCTCATTCTCTGCTCTATAACTTGGGCATGAACTGATCACCTCAGCATTTGTAAACGCACTTGAAACTCAATTCAGTGAAAGATTGTAACACTTGAAGGTGGTGAGATTTTTGTGTGTACTTTTTTGGCATTTTCCACACCATTTCATAAGCTTTTCTATCAAATCGAAGGTTTGACTTGAGACTTGGAATAAAATGATCAAGTAATCACTGACTTATGGTTTTAAACACAATCATTTCTCTTGTAGGTGATCTACATGACAGGGTGGAGAGAACATCCTTCTCAACAGAAGGCCAAAAGGAGGGGTTCCGCCACAATATCGTTTACAGACATACAAAAGCAATTTGGAAATGGGACTTGATCTCTGCATTTATGTGGCATTATTCGTCTATTTATGCGAAGAATAAGTAGATCCGAGAGCTGAGCAATAGCGTACATGCTAGGTAAAGGGAAAGAAAAAGATTTAGCGATGTCCGATAAATCCTTTTGCCTTTTAATGCTCGTCCTTGTGTTTTAATGAACTTTGAAACTACACTAACCATGTCGATTTCAGCAATAATGCAAGATTAAGGTAAGGTCTGTTATATAGTATCGGTTTAGCAAATAATGCATGCACATTTTCATGAGTTTGGGTAACGGCGAGTAGCAGAACCCATCTTTTTCAGCTATGGTATTTTCCATCGACAATTTCTTCCAGAAATAGGCATTTCTATGAAATTGTTGCTGGAAATAATCTTTTTATTTAACTTGTATTCCAAGTTTTATTTCAACCAAAACTTCATTAAATATATGGATCATTCACAACATTACTATTTTAAAAATTACATTCCAATGGAATTCTGGAAATACTAATTTTCATGGGGGAAATGGGCGAGAAATTAATAAAATCTTTTTTTTCCTGAAAAAAACGAAAGAAAATTTTCGAGGAAATTTTGTTTAGAAATGCTTATTTAAGAATGGTTATCTAAATTTAATCATCATTATCATGTTCATCAATTTACACTATCTTCGTTACATTATCTAAATGTTATAAACAAAATTTATATTTAAAGTGTTACAAGATCGTTAATCCAAAACGTAATAAATTAATAAAATATAAATATTATATTAAAATATTAAACGAATAGAATATGAAATATAGATGCAATATATCTAAAACCAAACCGATTAGGAAAAAGTTGAGGCGTGTAGTTATACAGTTTTCTTAAGACAGATTTTTGACCACTATTTGATGCTTGAGATTTTTGGTCGTTTGTCTTCCAGGATACAACAACTAGATGATTAGCTACAGTGGCACAACTGCAGAGATTACGAACTACAATCTTGCCTTCTCCTATCCAAAAACTACTTTTTGAAAATTACAGAGTAAAACAATAGAAAATTCTTTGTTTTTTAGTTGTATGTAAAATCTAGAATGTTTACACGCTATTTATAAGAGTTTCATGAGGGGTATAAGGAAACTTTTAACCTAATAGAGCATTTATGAATAGAGAATAATGAGTCTTTTAAAGAGCGGTTTTCAAAATTATAGTCTTAATTAAAAGAAGCTTTTAATATTTATCATTTTAATTTCAAAACATAATTGGAAATTATATGCTCTTTTTGAGGAAATATTTGGGTTAAAATATCCGCAAGCCCACGAAGGGCTAGACCGGTCCGAACATTCACGTTACCCACATTGTGCATCGTTACACATTTACTAACCAACAATTGGTTCCACATTTTTCCTCAACAAAGTTTGGATCAATTTCTCATTTAAAGCTCTAAAATTATCATTTTTTCCAACAATCCCTCACATGAATGAAATTGATCATTTAATCAAAACCATTTTGACTCGATGTAGTGATAAAATCTACGATTAATAGTTGCATAGGATAGGTAGGTTTCCTCCTTTGACCTTCCCTTGTGAAAGTACATTTATTTTACTAGCTGACCAGTAGACGCGATGTCCTTGAATTGTTATGCCGTTTGTGTAAACGATGATATACTTCACACAACTACTTCTCTGACAAGAGTATTAGTTCTTATAGGTATGTCCATATGGCCGTGAACATCGTCTGGTTCTACAAGAGTTTGAAAGAACTATGCCCAATAGTCTCCTTGAAACGGCCCTACCCTACTCTCACATAGGTGACTTATGTTGCTCGGCTCACCGAAGCACACAATGGTCATTAAAACTTTGCTTAGCCTATTCCACTTTGATCACTGTTTACGTCATATGAACGGACCTGGGATAAGTACCCCCACAGTGACCGCACAAGGTCTATGCAATTAGGTTGTCCCTGTGAACCTAGATTTTGGTATCTCTAGTCAACTAAGCAGAGTTTTTCTTCACATAGCACCTTAAATTTTTCTGACAGTCGCATCTCTTTCGATGTTTCTCAACTTGATCTCGATTTAAACCTTTGATTAGCGGATCCGCAATGTTATCCTTTGATTTTACAAAATGAATAAAGATAACTCTATTTGAGATCAGTTGTCTAATGGTATTGTGTTGACAACACATATATCTCAACTTACCATTATACATAAAGCTTTGTGCTCTACCAATTATTGCTTGGTTATCACAATATATGCATATTGTGGGCACTAGCTTTGGCCATTCAAAAATATCCTCTAAGACATTTTAAAGTCATTTGACTTCTTCTCCAGACTTGTCTAGAACTAAAAACTCAGATTCCATTATGGATCTGGTTGTAAAAGTTTATCTTGAGAAATCCAATGACATAGCTCTTCTCTTCGATGTGAAACATATTCACTTGTGCATTTGATATCTTGAATATCATATATCCTACTGGCATCGAAGAATCCTTCTAAATAGTAGGATCTTTAGAATAATGCAGTTCATAATCTTGAGTATATCTAAGATATCTCAATACCCTCACAATCGCTTTCTGGTGGTTTTCACCCGGATTACTTGTGAATTTACTTAAAATGCTCACAGTAAAAGCAATATCTGGTCTAGTGCAGCTCAAGAGATAAATTAGACTGCCTATGACCATTTCATATTCCACTTGGTCAACATTTTGACCTTTATTCTTAGACAAATCTTGGGTCGTGTCTATTGGTGTTCTGGCTATACCAAAATTATCCTGCCAAATTTTTCAAGAATTTGTCCACATAGTGTGACTAAGTTAATATGAGACTTTTAGGTGACCCTTTGATTTGGATGCCTAAAATCATATCGTTTAGTCTTATATCTTTTTTGTCAAATCTTGAATTTAACATGCCATTAGTACTTTTTACCATTTCATCGTTGCTTATAACAATGAGTATGTCATCAACATAGGACCATATATCCTAATGTCGGTATGTTTGACATACACACATTTGTCACACTTATCTGTCATCATGAAAATATTTTAGTTTTAACCTTTTGTTGAACATCTGGACTGTAACACCCCAAAATCCCCCAATTCGAAAAACCCTTAATGTTGAAATCCCTATATTCGAAACCCTAATATTTAGGGATTTTATTTCAAAACCCTAATTAAGTGTGAGGGTTAAATAGGTAAATTTAGAGTTTTAGAAAATTTAGGGGTCGTTTTATAATTTGGGAAAAGTATGATGCCATTTTTTTAAACCCTAAATTTCGACCACCCATCGTTCACCGTCCGTGGCTTGTATGGCCACCACCAACGTGACCCTATTCATCCCGGGAGCAAACCCCAATTACCAGATCTTTCTTGCCGATCGCCGTTCGTGGGAGAACGGTGAGAAATGGTTCGATTCTTCCCTTGCGCCACCATTGATTTTGCCTTTCACCAGTGTTTTGAGTTGTGAGTTGTGGTTTATTTTATATTTTGTTCGTGTTGTGGTCGTGAATGATTATTATGGTTGCCGTTTTGTACTTTGCTGAGGGTCGCTGGTGCGCTGCCGCCATTCGTAGTTTCCCCCCGCCGCCAAGGGTGTTCTGAAACCCTAGTTCATATCAGATGAGAAGGGGTGTGGTTTGGGCTTCCTAGGTTGTGTGTGGGTATGAGGGGTGTTTGGGCTTGGTGTTGGCTGTGGGTGTGAGGGTGTGTGGGCTTGCTGTGTTGTGTGTATAATATCCCATTATTTGATTAGTGACCAAAATGTAAAGAATCAAAAGTTAGTGATTTTAGTTCAGTGACTAAAACGTAAAGTTTCAAAGTTTGGTGACAAAAGTGAAAAGTTGAGAAAAGTTCGAAGACTAACATGGTAATCTTCCCAATAATTATTTTTATTCCATAAATAGATAGATCATCTAAGGGCGTGGATCAAATATAAAAACTATGGTTTGATCTGATATCTCTATTATTGGGAAATTACAGTTAAAGTTTAAGTGTAATTCAGGTAATCGTATGAGCTTGGAATTTTATGAAAATTTGAGGGAAGTCTTAAAAAGACCTGAAGAGCATAGCATCGAAGTTTTGAATCGTTTTTAAATCAGTTTAGATTTGTTTCTATTCAGTATTTTGTATAGGTAATGGAATGGCATTTTTGAAAATAAACTATTTCATTAATGGCATTTTAGTCATTTCACCTATACTTTTTAATAAAAAATTGTTTATGGAAGAGGATAAGACGTATGTGTTGGCTTGTAATTGGTTATAACTAAGGGATAAAATAGTTATTTGACTATTTTAGAGATTTTTATTCTTTTATAGCCAAATTAGAAGACATTTGGCATTAAAATGAAAGATAGAAAAAGCTAGAAGTTTGCTCATCTTTCTCCCAAGTAGCCGAAACCCCTATCAAGGTAAGCGAAAAAATTTTAATTCAATTTTTGGCTTTATTTACTTGGTGCTTAGAGACATTAAATAAGAAATTGATCTCCTTTGAATTTTCTATCTTTTGACATAAGTTTTGCTTAGTTTCCATGTCTCTAAGCTGAGTTTGATGATTAGGGTGATTGAAGAGCATGTTAATATTTCATGTTTTAAGGCTTAATCAAGTTGGAAATGGTGTTGTAGTGTTGTTTAGATGCTTGAAATAATGGAAACTTCTTAATAAACCTATAGGGACCATTTTGGCAAAATAAATAATATTAGGGGAAATTTTGTAAAAAATATTTTGATGATAGATTTGATTAGAATGATGTTTTCTAAGTTGAATTATGTTGTTGGATTGAAGAAAACAACATTTTAGGACCAAGTTGTGAATTGTGTAAATTGGGTGAAATAAGTGAAAAATTGGAAAATATTCAAGAAGCATGGATATGTTGTTTGCTATGATACAATGATCATTTTGATATTAATATTTTTGAAAATGGAGATGAAATGTGGAAGTTTCCAAATTTTAGTTTATAAACCCTAAAAGAGAGAATTTAGGGTTTAAAGGGAAATTATCAAATTATTGGTTGTAGTGTGTAATTTGAGATGAGATTAAAGTATAGGAAGTATTGTGGTAGCAAAGAAGTGCTTGGTTGCAAATATTAAATTTTCCATGTACATGTATTAGTAAAGGTTGGACATGTACTTAAGGTTGCTTGTGTCATGTATTTAATGTACATACAAATACCAAGCAAGTTCGAGATCAAACGAGTGAAGAAATAAGATAGAAAGTGTAACCGAGCTTAGTGAGGCTAGTATAAATTATACTTTTGAAAGTGTCAAGGTGAGTGCAATGCATGTATAGCATGATCTTTATGTCATTCATCGTATAATTGACATGTTAAACATATGTCAAGAATTGAAAGTTTCATGCATGGATCACTACTTATTCATGGAATATTATTTTGCGTATGTGTAAATATATGTTGCCATGTATGAGATTATGATTGACATAAAGCCCAAAGTATGAGATAGGAAATTAAAAGTATAGTTGGATATCCATAGAGTCATAAACAGCTGTATAAATATTTTAGCACTCCTGGTAGAGTGCAATTTATTATAAGCACTTCAGGTAAAGTGCAAATTAATTACTAATTGTATACTCTTGTAAGTACACAGAAGCACTTCGGTGCCGAGCACTTCCAGTAAAGTGCACATAATATACTATACTCAAGTAAGTATAGGGGGTAACTCGCGTACAAAAATTTCCTTAATTCAATACTTGGGCTAAATGAATTGAAAAACAGGATAAAAAGGCTTGAAAGCTCGATGATGAATATGGCAACAGTATTGGTAAGAATCAAGGTTATTACCATGTAATATGTTATTATACATATATCGTGTCATATATGTTAATATGCATAAAATGGTAGGTGATCATATGCATTGTTATTTATTTATATTGATACCTATGTGGAATTGCATTTGAATTAAGTGTTATTGCCTCACTATGTATATGCTTAGCGTATGATGACTTTCATGCGTAGGATTTAAAGAAGCTTAAAGGGAAGAGTAGCCGAGCATCACTTTCATATTTTGGAAGGTATATCTCCATACTCATAGTAATGTAATGACATACATCCTTTCTTTTAAAAATGTACTAGATGGCATGTATAATCAATGGGGTTGTAATAACTTATTACCAAATATGGTTGCTTAATAGTTGTGATAATATAGATAATGAACCCAGTAAGTTCTATGATATCTATAAATGATGATGGACTAAGTTTTATTAAATTTGGGTCTTAAGGTAGAAAGAATAAAAATATGTCCAAATGTGTATGCAAAAGCAGTGAGTTTGAAAAATCAGCATAAATTCCAAAATTTGAATTAGAAGGTGAATCTTATATGTATAAACTAGAAATTTTGTCTAGTTTCTTACAAAATTAACAGTGATTAATTTCGAGTTGTATGTACAAAGATATGATTTTTTATTCGATGAAATGTCAGAAAATAAGGCAGCAGAATTTCAATATTTTGGGGATGTGACATGAATTTAGGAATTTATCTGACTTTTTGTATAATGAATCTAAGCTAATAATTTATATGGTTAGAAAGATTAATGAATCTAGTTTAATTAGAAATTTTCGGAATGAATTTTTGATGTCTATAAGAATTTTTATAAATTTTTCAGTAAAGTAGCGTAGACTGCATGTTTTTCTTAAGGTAAAGAAATAATTAGGTTTAAAATTTGTTAGTAACATCACTGACTCGTATTTGGTGGTAAATACGGGAAATGGATGTTACAGTGTGTGTATGATGGCATGTTTGGGCTTGATGGGTTGGCCAGTGTGTATGTGTATGAGGGTAGGCTTGGGCTTGTGTGATTGTGTCTTGGTGGAGCCCAAATTGAGTGGCTAGTGAGGGTGCCGAACCGGACCAGTGAATTGAACCGAGCTGATAAGAATTAACCAAACTGGATGGGTGAACTGAACCGGCTGAACAGGTTTGTCTTTGGATAGTTGACTGGACATGACCCGACCCGACCGTTGACCAACTCGGCCCGACCATTAACCCGACCCGATCGTTGACCTTGATGACGTCAGTGTTGACCTTGATGACATCAGCATTGACTATTTGACGTTGACTTTTGACCATTGACTTTGACCAGTTTGACCTCGACTTTATTAGGGTTGACTTTGACTTTTGACTTGAAGTTGACTTTTTCAGAAACCTTCACCTTAACCTTATTCGACGTCCTGAGTCCGTATCTGATGCCCGTTCAGTCAAATTCAAATCCAAAAAGCCATTTTTCTATTTGTAAATTATTTTATACTTAGAATCTGAAGAGTTATAAATTATAGAAATTAATTCAAAATATTCCTGTGTAAAGGTGATTACGTCTCCAAGTCCGTTGAGTTATCTCCAACTGTTCTGATAGATCAGGCACATTCTTCGAGATCATTACGTGAGTATACCTTCGGATAAGTCCTAAGTTTTATAGTTGGTGGCTTAGTGATAGAGTTAGCTCTGATATTGAGTTATCATCGTAGGTTCTAATTCAGCTAGACCTAAGCGTGAGACGCGTTCTGCTCGACATTAAAGCTACTGCTTGCTAAGGTGTGTTCTCTTCACGTGCCACATATTTGTGTGTTTCTGACTGTGCTATAATTTGTGAAATAAATGTTTTATTCTTGCTTGATTTAGTTATCTGAATTGTGATTTGAGACTGTTTGAAACATCATGCGCTGCATATTAAATTGTGTTTTAAAATCAAGCATCAGATTTTTGGAAATAAAACACTCGTAAGAGTTCAGATTTATGATTTTGAAATCATATCATTATGTCATGGGATCAAATCTGTGTTCGAAAAAAGTGAGGGAAACCTCCACTCTGGTGAGAGAAATCTCCACTCGGGCGAGGGCAATCCTCCACTCTATATGATGTCAGATAGTCGGGTATTGAGTCATGCATCAGACATCATATCATTATTATTTAAATTTATCGAATTTGTTTTGTTTTTAGAAAATATTTTATCAGAAAATAAAATATTGTTTGTTTTTGTGATTGTTTGCACTTTAGAGACACACTAAGCTCTTTAGCTTACACCCCTATAGTTTCTTCTTTCAGATTCTCAAACTGATTAGGCGACTCGGTACTTGGAGCTTCTCGTATTTTACTCGGATATTTTATTATTCAGTATGAACTCGTTTCAATTATTCAGATTAATGTTTTAACATATTTTGGAATATTTTGTAATTCGGACATTTGAGACATTTAAATTGGGATTTTGTTTCAACATGCATTTTGGACTTAATTCAGATATTTATATTGAATTTTCATGATATGTTTTTAATGTTGTGATTTGTCATTAATTGAGATATTTTATGGTAATTATTATTATTTAATAATAATTTTGATTTATAGATAAGAAAACCTAAATTTTTTTATTTGAGGGGAAAGTTTTCAAACTTGACTCCTAAGATTTAACCTAAGCAATTAGGTTAAATTTTAGGGGTTACATTTTAGTGGTATCAGAGTCAAGTTCAACCATCGGACTATGAGGCTTAGAAGAGTTATTTTCAAAATATTTTTGACTACTGCATGCATCTGAAATATTTTGGGATAAATGGGAATTTTCTGAAAAAAAATGTACTACGATATTATGTGATTTTGACTTTACCATTTTCAATTGTGTTTTTTTAATCCGAGACTTTAGTACCGAATCTGACTCTAGGCTCTTACCTTTTGTAGATAGTTTGCTATGCCACCGAGTAGGTGTTCTAGTTTTGTGAGTGGTCGAGGCCAAGGTCGTACCGCTGCTTTTGAGAGGGATCACTTACCTTCTTCTGATAAGATAGAAAATCTGAATGAGATATCGGATAATGAGGTCGAGCTTTTGGGAGGACATTAGACTTAGAGTAATAACTCTCACGACGTCGAGAACTTTGAGACAGCTCAGTTGGACAGTGCCACGGTAAACCGTGAGTTACTGCGTTATCTCCGTCAGTCAGAGGGTTCAAGGAAACCCATATCCACAAAGATTATATCCGTTTGAATGAGATTGTTTGAGGGTAAAGTTGGTACTCATCCCGCTGATGCTGAGTATTGGCTAAAGAAGTTGCAAAAGCTATTTGTTGAGAAGAGTTACCCTACTGATCAGATGTTGAGAGCCGTTGTATCATTGTTAGATGGCGAAACACAAAATTGGTGGGACTCAGTGGTAGATACCGTTCCTGCTAGTCATATTATATGGGAGTATTTCATACAGACATTTCAGGATCGATGTGTAGGAGATGAGTTTTTAGCTAAGTGTCGCGATGATTTTATGCATTTGAAACAGAATGATATATCGGTGAATGACTTTGAGATAAAGTTTTGGAGATTAGCCAAATATGTTCCTGGATTAGTTACGTCCGAGAAAGATAGATATGATTGGTTTTTGAAAGGGCTTCGCCTACCGATTCAGAGAGATATTGCTACTAATCACGATAAGGTGTTCAGCGAGTTGGTTGGTCGGGCTAAGACTGTTGAGAGAATAATTGCATCTATGGAAGAGGAAGAACTTCAGAATGCTAGTCAAGCCGGGAAGTAATCAGACCCATCTGCTCAACACAGTTTTGTCAGCTTGCCTAGAAAGAGGCCTAGAGATGAGTCTGTTCCTCATAGTTATTGTAATCTGAGACCTGCGGTTCAAGTAATTCCATCTGGTAGCTTGGGTAGTTCAAAAGTTTGTCGACCTATTTCTTTACATGGTTATTGCAATAAGAAGCATAACGGAGAGTGCAAATTGATGAGCGGAATGTGTTTTAGATGTAGTTCTCAAGTTCATTACTTGAAGAATTGTCTGCGTTCACCTACTGGTTCATCCGTGCAGAGTCAGACACATGCAACTGTTCAGGCATCTTACAGAGGTAGAGGGCAGCTTAGGTCGACTGCTTCTGGTACTGCTAGTAGAGGTATACATGCTTAGAGAGGTGGATCAGTTAGATTCGAGGCTAGACAACCAGGTTCTGTATATTTGACCGGATCTCACTTTGGATATGATGATATGCACGATTGCTTAGCATGTACTTTTTGATGTGTTCAGTTCTTACTTTTAGTTATGATAGATTATATATTTTAGAATGGAGAAGAATATGAATGTATCAGTTAATTTGGGAATCTGTTGTTATATTTGAAAATTTCGTGGACGAAATTTCTTTTAAGGGATGGAGAGTTGTAACACCCCAAAAATCCCCCAATTCGAAAAACCCTTAATGTTGAAATCCCTAGATTCGAAACCCTAATATTTAGGGATTTTATTTCAAAAACCCTAATTAAGTATGAGGATTAAATGGGTAAATTTAGAGTTTTGGAAAATTTAAGGGTCGTTTTATAATTTGGGAAAAGTATGATACCGTTTTTTAAACCCTAAATTGTTCAGTGGTTTCCCTTGTAATTTATCCATTCGGTCATGGTATTTAACTAATCTTTCTAGCCCTAGTAGATGTTTCAACTCCCATTTGAGTAACCAGCAATCGTACTTCTTTTTTTCCCTCTCTATTTTCATTTCTTCACTCTCCCTTTCGTTTCCCCGATAAGTCTCCGACCACCCATCGTTCACCATTCGTAGCTTGCACGGCCGTCACCAATGTAACCCTATTCGTCTCAAGAGCAAACCTCAATCACCAGATCTTTCTTGTCGGTCGCCGTTCGTGGGAGAACGGTGAGAAACGGTTCAATTCTTCCCTTGTGCCACCGTTGACTTCGCCTTTCGCCAGTGTTCGTTCAAGTTGGGTAAAGGATTGGCCACCGTCGTTGTTGTGTATGGGTAAGTTTGGGCCCCGTTTGGTTATAAACCAGTGTTTTGAGTTGTGAGTTGTGGTTTATTTTGGATTTTGTTCGTGTTGTGGTCGTGAATGATTGTTATGGTTGTCGTTTTGTATTTTTGGTGAGGGTCACCAGTGCGCTGCCGCCATTCTTAGTTTCTCCGCCGCCGCCAAGAGTGTTCTGAAACCCTAGTTCATATCAGATGAGAGGGGGTGTGGTTTGGGCTTCCTATGTTGTGTGTGGATATGGGGGTGTTTGGGCTTGGTGTTTGGCTGTGGGTGTGAGGGTGTGTGGGCTTGTTGTGTTGTGAGTGTGTATGATGGCATGTTTGGGCTTGTTGGGTTGGCCCGTGTATGTGTTGTGTGTGTGTATGAGGGTAGGCTTGGGCTTGTGTGAGTGTGTCTTGGTGGAGCCCAAATTGAGTGGCTAGTGAGGGTGCCGAACCGGGCTTGAGTGTCGAACCGGACCAGTGAATTGAACCAAGCTGATAAGAATTGACCCAACCGGATGGGCAAACTGAACCGGCTGAACCAGTTTATCTTTGGATAGTTGACCGAATATGACCCGACCCGACCGTTGAGTGATTACATCTCCGAGTCTGTTGAGTTATCTCCAGCTGTTCTGATCGATCAGGTACGTTCTTCGAGATCATTATGTGAGTATACCTTCAGATTAGTCCTAAGTTTTATAGTTGGTGGCTTAGTGATAAAGTTAGTTCTGATATTGAGTTATCATCGTAGGTTCTGATTCAGCTAGACCTGAGCGTGAGACGCGTTTTGCTTGGCATTAGAGCTACTGCTTGCTAAGGTGTGTTCTCTTCCTGTGCCACATATTTGTGTGTTTCTAACTGTGCTATAATTTGTGAAATAAATGTTTTATTCTTGCTTGATTTAGTTGTCTGAATTGTGATTTGAGATTGTTTGAAACATCATGAACTACATATTAAATTGTGTTTTAAAATCAAGCATCGGATTTTCGAAAATGAAAGACTCGTAAGAGTTTGGATTTATGATTTTGAAATCATATCATTGTGTCATGGAATCAGATATGTGTTTGAAAAAAGTGAGAGAAACCTCTACTCTGGTGAGAGAAATCTCCACTCTGGCGAGGGCAATCCTCCACTCTGTATGATATCGGATAGTCGGGTATTGAGTCATGCATCGAACATCATATCATTATGATTTGAATTTATCGGATTTGTTGTGTTTTCAGAAAATAATTTATCAGAAAATAAAATATTGTTTTGTTTTTGTGATTGTTTGCACTTTAGAGACAAACTAAGATCTTTAGCTTACACCCCTATAGTTTTTTCTTTCAGATTCTCAAACTGATTAGGCGACTCAGTACTTAGAGCTTCTCATATTTTACTCGGATATTTTATTATTCAGTATGAACTCGTTTCAATTATTCAGATTAATGTTTTAACATATTTTGGAACATTTTGTAATTCGGACATTTGGGACATTTAAATTGGGATTTTGTTTCAACTTGCATTTCTGGATTTAATTCGGATATTTATATCAAATTTTCATGATATGTTTTTAATGTTGTGATTCGTCATTAATTGAGATATTTTATGGTAATTATTATTATTTAATAATAATAATTTTGATTTATAGATAAAAAGACCTAAATTTTGTTACTTGAGGGGAAAGTTTTCAAACTTGACTCATAAGATTTAACCTAAGCAATTAGGTTAAATTTTAGGGGGTTACATGGACTATCTTCATTAATAGTCTCTAAAGTTCATTTCGTTGAACTTGGATCAACTTCCTTAGTTATACAATGAAGTATATTTTCAAAGAATGAGACATTCTTTGATTCTATTATCATATTCTTAGGAATCCCAGGATTCTTTGATTCGCACACAAAAAACTGATATACGTTGCTATGATTTATATAGCAAATGAAAATATAATCCACCATTTTGAGACTTTTTTTTCATTTACTTTGGTAATGAGGTCATTACTTTTGTAAGTCACCCCATATTTTCAAGTAGTTATAGGAAGGTTTAATTACCTTCCATAACTCATATGATGCATTTCCTCTTTTATTGTGCGAAACCTTATTTAAAAGATATTAGTTGATTTAACAACTTCCCCCCACACGTTAGACACATTTTGAAGTTTCAATTCTTTTCATAAGTTATCTTCAAAATTATTGTACCCTTGAATGTTGCAGCGTTACTCACATACAATTTTTCTTTCACATTAATCAATTTATTAAGTTTGGGTTTACCATCTTACTTATAGAGAATAATTTCTCTATAGCATCTTTGCTTTTAAGCAAATTCTCATAGCACTATTTTTGTCCTATCGTCAATGAAGGTGATAGATGTATTCCTTCAAACAATATTTTACCATGTCAGTTGTCACGCCAATAACATTGACTTTGTTTGGAAGTCTATAGTCTGAAGACTTGTTCTCCATCTTATGGAAATTGAAGAATTTCCCATAAAATTTTGCTTTTTTGAGCACACCGCCCTTTTGATCTCAAATAAGACTTTGTCTACGATTTATTTTCTTGAAGTCCTTTTTTTCACTACATTTGCCCTGACAATATTTGTCACAACAATATTTTCCTTAGCAATATTTGAAGGTGGTAACAACATTTATCTTATCCTCTCTAATAATAGGAGGATCATCCTTCAGATCTTTGACCAAGTTTAACATGTTCAAAGACAACATTATTTACTGCCACGTTTTAAAAAATTTTTCATTGAATCTCACTGGTTTTCCATTGTGACTCATAGTCACAAACCAGAAGCATAGATCATGAATCTATTAAACGTAATAATGAACAATGCACATGGTGGTAACTTATGAAAAGATAGGTGGTGCACTAGGCACGCTTAAATATCTTTCAAAGAACCAATCGTAGACATGCACTATCATGTTGTTTTTCAATCATCCGTTTATGGATCCTATTCTCCTATGCTTAAGTAAGTTCTTGAAGTCATTCCAAATATTTGTTAGCTTTTCAAATACTAACGTCATAACGGATTCATTTATCAACATTCCTTTTGCGAGAATACCGTGAGTGATCAATTAAAGTTATTGCCTTTGGTGCACAAAAAATTGGAATCAATCATTAAGAATTTGGTAACTAAGAATTTTTTAGCACCAACATCTTTCTTTTTGTATTTATGGTCCAACGACCCTCATAATTCTTTACCCATTTTTTAAACATTGTACACTTCATAACGCGCATCAGACTAGGCTTCAAGAATTTAATTTTGACATGGAAAACAAAGTTCTTCCATGTTGTGATTTAAGACCTCGGTCAAAATCAACGATTTGGATTTAGTAACCAACGTTACTTTCAATAACAAATTCTATTAGAAGAGATTTGTCCATTTTTTGAAAGGAGATCAAGTAAACCCGTTAAAACAGCAGAAATTAAATTCCCGAAAATAAATTTATTTACAAGATCTCAGTTTCCAAAAAAGATCAATATTTCGTAATTTCTTAAAAAAATTATTAGTATGAAAATAAAATCACAGTGTTTCCAAAACACAAACAATAATTATTATTAAATATATAATAATTATTATACAAGAAACAAAATATTTTTTCATGCCATATTTAAAATTTAATATTAAGGCCAAAATTATTTACGGAATAAATAAAATTACCTTAAAATACATCATAATAATATCATAATATTATTACCAAAATAATACCATAATTTAAGGTATTAAGATTACAATAATACATGCACAGATATATTTATATAAACCATTAAAGGTCAATATTTAAGGAATATTACCTTGATAGTAACGTAATTATGGTGACTGGCCAAAATTCATGTCCATAATCACCTCGACAGATTTCGGAGTGTGCAGCCATGGATGATCAATCTCGATAGATTTTGGGTTGGAGCACCGAACATGAAATGCCATTGTGCTTTTACTTGGCACTTTGATTTAAAGCCATATAAAGGCTATAAAACAATGCACTTAAAAAGAGAGTGAATCGCATCAAACATGAAATCAAGTAAAAAAAAAAAACTTGCTGGACATTGATTATGAGATCAACGCAACATCACCTTGAATGAAAAGAAGCAGCCCATAAGCATTGGACCAGGTTGCGTATGCGAGTACCTCAGTACCGGCGACATCAATGCTTCTTTAAGCAATTTTGATTTGCTCAGCCACAAGAAGTATATCTTCGCATGATCTAAGAATGACACCGCAGTCAGAAAGGTAAAATTATCAAATTAGATATTATAACTTTTTGAAATGAAATAATCTAAGAAAATCATAATTTGTTCGTCCTGAATTAACCTTAAAAAGATTGTTAGAATATCATTAATCCAAGAAATAATAAATCAATAAAATATAAATATTATATTTGAAATATTGAATGAACAGAGTAAGAAATATATATACAACATATCTAAAACCAAACCGATTGGGAACGAATTGAAGCCACAGTTTCCTTAAGACAGATTTTCGACCACTCCTTGGTGCTTGAAATTTTTGGTCGTCTGTCTGCCATAATACAACAACTAGATGATCAGCTACAGTGACACAACTACAAAGATCACGAACTACAACCTTGCCTTCTCCTATCACCAAAAACTACTTTTAAAAATCACAGAATAAAAAAAATAGAAAGTTTTTGTGGTTTTTTTTGAGTTGTATGTAAAACCTAGAAGGTTTACACGCTATTTATAGTAATTTTACGAGGGGTATAAGGAAATTTTTGACCTGATAGAACATTTATGAATTGAGAATTAATGAGCCTTTTAAAGTGCAGTTTCTAAAATTATAGTCTGGATTAAAGAAAATTTTTAATATTTATCCTTTTAATTCTAACACGTAATTGGAAATTATATGCTCTTTTTGAGAAAATATTTGGGTTAAAATATCCGCAAACTCATAGAGGGCCATACCGGTCAAGACATTCACGTTATTCACGTTGTGCATCGTTACACATTTACTAATCAACAATTGGTTCCACATTTTTTTCTCAACAACGTTTGGATCAATTTCTCATTCAAAGCTCCAAAATTATCATTTTTTCCAACATAAAATATTATTAATATTGTATGAAGATTTACGTAACTGTTTTTTAAATGAAAGAGAAGTTCGGCCTAGGAATTAGGAACAAACAAATCGACTATAAGGAGGGTCAGATATATCACAATCCTGCAGGATCTAAACAAATTCGGGAGCATCATCAAGGATCGAGAGCTGATAATGTTGCGTTAAGGCGAGCTTTGAAATCTCATCCGCCACCATGTTGCATTCCTGCATGATTCAAATGAACTCAATGCACCATACACGATCACGAAGCAAGGAGACGGCACGAACGAGAGGCAAAGGGCTTATGGAGGCCGAATCATCGAGATTGAGGTCTATAGCCTTAGCACAATCCCACTGTACCTGCAGTCTATTGATACCTTGCAGCCAAGCAATCTGGAGGCCGGCAAGAATACTCCATAGCTCCGCTTGCAAAGGGGAAGCAACACCAATGCACTTGTGGTACCCAACGACCCATTCACCTGCAGGACTTCGGATAACACCGCCAATGAAGCCAAAGTCGGACTGAGAAGAAACAGCCGCATCAGAGTTAAGACAAAATCATCCATGGGGAGGCGACTGCCAAGAAACAAGTTCGGTGCGCAAGCTAGCTGGAGATGCCAAAGGCCGGATCAAACCAGTAAAGTGAGAAGCCCAGACCTTGATGATCTGATACACATCTGATAAAAGCATGCAAACATCAGTAAAAATAAAATTATTTCGCCTTTTTCATACCTGCCAAAGGATGGAGGGAAAAAACAATGTCATGGGGCACCACCAATATCTCGTGGAGCAGCGGGACCAATGTTTTCGATAATCCAAACCTTAAGGGAAAGGCCGAAGAAAGCATTATGGTTATCCTATGGCACAAGACTCTGTCAAAGAGATCGAATGGGTGGGCAGTCGCGAAGACCATGCAATATAGATTCGCGGCAACTCCCACAACTAGGATAAGAAGGATCAGAAGTTAGGCCACGCCTCATTCTCTCATTGTTTGCCCGGAAACGTTGTTTAAGGGCAACCAAAGGAAGACCTTAATATGTTGCTGAACAGGCAGGGACCATCAGAGTTAAGACATAACTATTTTTAGTACACTATCCAAATTTATAAATTATAAATATAATTATAGAAAAAAATTTGATACACAGACCGTGCAAACTTAAGTTTACACATATCTTTTAGTTTTGGGTTTAAAGTTAGGGTTTATGTTGTAGGATTTAAAATTTAAGGTTAGTGTTTAGTATTAAGGATATATGGTTTTAGGTTTAGGGTTTATTTTTTTAGGATTAGGGTTAGATATTTAGGATCCGAGTTTTATAGTGTAAATATGCATCAAAATTTTACTCTATAATTATTATATTAAACATTTTTAAAAATTTTAAAATGAAATACATCTTATAAATTAATAAATGTTATTAACCCTAACTTATTTACTTGATATGCAATCCGATCTTACGTCTAACCAAATTTCATAAGCACAATCTTAATAAAAACATATAAATATTAAAATATTATTTAAATATAGATAATAGCATTTAAATATTAATCTAATATAAAATAAAAACATTGAATAGATCTATACCTAAAATAATTACTTATCTAGCTAAAATATAATAAAAATTTCAAATAAAAAATCATCATTTCAAAGATAATAATATTATTGAAATCGAGTCGAAATTGACAAATACTTAAAATTAATTTCTATGAGATCGACATTTTCACCATATTAATAAAAAATGCAAGAGTTGACTCTAAAACAAAATAAAAAATGAGAGACTTCAGAAAGAACTATTAACTCCATACCTTTTTTAGTAAGCCACGTCAAATCTTAAGCCCAAATTTCAGAGTCCATGCTGAAAGTTGGGCCATTTTCCCCTTGGTACAAAATCTGGATTTTTCTTGTTTGCACGATTGTCATTTCTGTTATGGCGTCAAAATTCCTTCCTTCAAGACTTCCTTTGCCGCTCAACTCTCCACGTTTCCACATTCTTCCTTCATCCTCTACCTCTACCTCCGTTCTACTCCCAAACAAAACAATCATCCCAATGGCTTCTTCTTCTTCTTCTTCAGCGTCATCATCTGTTAAAAACCCCACTAAAGAAGAAGAAGAGCTATAAGAAAAGGTAGCTCAAGCCCTCACATACCATCAGCAAACGAAGCACGGCTTCGCCAACTACGCCAGAGGACCACGGGGCCTTGATTGGGCCAATCAACCCAACCCTTTTCGCCGCTACATCTCTGCCCCTCTGCTCCCTCTTCTGCACTTCTCCACTGACAAAAAACCAACGGTTGCAGTCACAGATGACGCTCCTTTGTATTCTTCTCTCTTCCATTATCTTCCTCCTCCCAAACCCATCACCCAATCCACCATCTCTCAACTTTTTTACGATTCTCTGGCTCTATCAGCTTGGAAAACCACCGGGTTCTCCACTTGGTCCCTTCGGGTTAACCCCAGCAGCGGCAATTTGCACCCCACTGAGGCTTACCTCATTGCTCCGCCTATTGAGTCTATATCCGATTCTTCTTTTGTTGCCCATTATGCTCCCAAAGAACACTCTCTTGAGCTTCGAGCCACAATCCCTTCTGGGTTTTTCCCCAAGTTCTTCCCTGATAATTCATTTCTCATTGGGATTTCTTCTATTTTCTGGCGGGAAGCATGGAAATACGGAGAACGCGCGTTTCGGTACTGCAACCACGATGTGGGTCATGCGATTGGAGCTATTGCAATGGCTGCCGCAACGCTTGGCTGGGACGTGAAGCTTCTAGATGGGTTTGTATATAAGGATTTGGAGAAGCTAATGGGGCTTCAGATTTTCCCGGACTTTAAAATCCCGTCAAGACCGATCAAAGGCAAGTTTCCTGATATTGAATTTGAGCGCCCAGATTGTTTGATTCTTGTTTTTCCTAATGGGTGTAATCAATTCGATGTGAATTATAAGGAATTGAGTTATGTAATAAATGAATTTTCGAATTTGGAGTGGAAAGGAAAGCCAAATTCGCTTAGCAAGGAACATATTTGTTGGGACATAATTTATAGAACAGCCAAGGCGGTTAAGAAGCCATTAACGATTCAAAGGGAAGAATTTCCGGTTGATCAATTTAAAAGCAGTGGAATTTGTAGTGAAAACTCTTACAAAGGTTTAACAATTAGGGAAGTTGTTAGGAAAAGGAGGAGTGCAGTTGATATGGAGTAACTGTAATGGAAAGAAACATTTTATCAGATTTTGTTGCATTGCCTTCCATCAGGGAAGGGGGAGAAGCATAGAAGACAATTAGCATTGCCATTTCGGGTTCTCTCTTGGGATCCTGAGGTTCATGCTGCTCTGTTTGTTCATAGAGTGATAGGCTTACCCAAGGGATTGTACTTTTTGGTAAGAAATGAGGATCATTTAGAGGAGCTTAAGACGGCTACGAGGTCGGAGTTTAAGTGGAAGAAACCTGAGGGATGCCCTGATGATTTACCTTTATATGAACTTGCAACTAGTGACAATCGAGAGCTTGCCAAACACCTTTCTTGCCATCAGGTGTGTGCCATTTTGCTTATTGCTTTGTTCTTTGTGGTTTTATATTCACTACCAAGACAAATTGTTAGGAAAGTGCTTGATCGAAACAGATTTATTAACATGTCATTATCTCTAGTTCACCAATGCATGAAGATAAAAACATAAATACTGGTCATTAAATATGAATTCTCGAGCTGGAGAAAAAAGCTTTTTTCAAAATGCTTGAGAATGCTGTGTTTTGTATGACCATTTTTCCTGGAGAAGGTTGTTTAATCGTGGAGTCCAAACCTGCAAAGTATAGTTTGTAATGTAACTGAAATGCTGAACAACAGGACATTGCTAGTGATGGCTGCTTCAGCCTCGGAATGGTGGCTCACTTTGAACTTACATTAAGTGAGAAGGGTGCTTGGATGTATCCTAGATTGTTTTGGGAAACTGGAATTCTTGGCCAGGTGTTGTACCTTGAAGCACATGCTGTTGGCATATCTGCAACTGGAATTGGTTGCTTCTTTGATGATCCTGGTATGTCTTTTCATCTTCACCTTTATTCTAAAATAGTATTCCTAATCAATGGTGATTAATGATTAGACATGGTATATAGTCTTCTTATGAAGTTCTACATTAAAGATAGGTTAGCCATCTCATCTAAACTATACTGCTTTCTTGTCAGTAGTTGCATAAGGCTGGTCTCTTCTTTGGTCATGGTGTTTAAGCCAGTGTCATTGAAATTTGTACTTTAATTTGAGATATTTGCAATGGAATGACGGACATACTCCTTCCTTTTTCATGAGTAACACAAAGCGTGCCCTTGCCCCCATCCCCTTATATCTACAAAGTTGGTCCCATCATTGCCCAAAGATCAAACTGAATGACGTCGTGGTTTTTTTCCCATTTTGTGTACTTTGCAGTGCATGAACTTCTTGGACTTAAAGGATCAAAGTTTCAGAGTCTATATCATTTCACTGTCGGAGGGCCTGTGTTGGATGAGCGGATTATGAGCCTGCCAGCATATCCGGGACCTAGAATTGATGCATGATTCT